>WEIT01017361.1:0-67200 GCA_013389985.1 Dryoscopus gambensis | reverse complement strand
TGGAACTAACACCTATGAGATTTGCCCCACTCATTTCTTTAAAAGGTCTTTTGCCTGCAGTTTTTCCTTACCTTTTTAATCTCCTTTTGCGGTGGTTGTAGGTTACATTAAAAGATTTTTGTGTTTTGTTTTAGCTGTTTCTTTCTGGTTAGATTTAGGGTTTCTATAGGTCCCTTGTTAGGTAGGGACCAGGCTCAGTTCGGGTGGGAGCTGTCTGCTGCGACTGCTTTAAAAGTGAAGTGAAGTTTTTCGTGTTTCCTCATTCTACCACAGAGCCTCGTAGCTGACTTTTTGTTGTTGTTGCTTTTCAGTGCACCGTTGTTGTGCTAGGATGCATTTTCTTATGAACGCGGGAGTTGTAATCACGTTAGTGTGGAAATAAAACAGGTTTAATTCCATCTCCAGCAGCCTTCAGAAAGGAGGACTTCCACAAACTACAGGCTGAAAGGACTTATGCTGTAATACTGGTGTACTTTGAGTTAAAAAAAAACCCCAAAACAAACAGTAAAACACTGCTTATTTTATAAGACTTCGACTGTATTGACCAAGTTGCATACCTGACACAGTACTAAAAGCACATTGGAACTTGGAGGACCTGGTTATTCTTCCTTTTGCTGAAGGTGGTCAAGGCTCCCACATTTTCCTCAGGGAACATAAAGCGAGTATGTTGCCTAGAAAATACGTTGGTGATTTCTTGATATAATGACATCTACATATATAGGGAAATATGTCAGTGGGTGTTACATCTTGCTCAGAATTAAAATTCCCAGTTCCCTACCTCTTAAGCAGAAAGTGATTATGATCTCCTCTGTAAAGTTATCTGAGATTTTAAATACATTTTCAATAGCTTCCTAGTATGTAATCTCTCAGTCAACTTATTGTTGAGTCCTTCTCAAGGTGTAAGCTCAATATAGATGAGAGTATAATTAATGTATAGAATGTGCAATATGAATGCACAATGCACAAAGTACATGGCTGAAACACTTCACTAGAATTCTTGTTCAAGAAACATTTGCAAGCCGTTGTGGGTATTCTGTGTCTGACATGATGAGGCCAGATTTCAGTTCACAAATTTTCAGTCTCTCCGTGTCCTGTAACCTTGTCTCGTACTGTGTTTGGAGCTCAGGAGTTTAAGAAGCGGCTTCAGTTTGGGGTTTTATTCTGAGAGAAGCTACCACTAACCTCAGCTTCTTTCCTTGCAGAGGCCATTCACGCCATTCTGGTGTACAGCCAAAACGTGGAAGAACTTCTGAGGCGCCGGAAAGTCTACAGAGAAATCATCTTCAAGTATCTGACAGCGCAGGGAGTTGCGGTGCCGCCCTCCTCGGAGAAGCACCTCCTCATCGAGCGCGTGCGGCAGCTCTGGGGCGGGCAGCTCACGGCACGGGCCCCGGAGGCAGGGCACAGAAAGCCTCCTGCCCAGGTGAGTGCTGCTGCTGGGCATCCTCGGGACATCCTCGGGCTGCCCAGCACTGCTTTCACAGCATCACCAGTGCAAACGTGGCTCTGCGCCGCTCCTAACTGGTTTGGTTTTAGTGGGGTTGGTTTGGTTTTTAAATGACTTCTAAAGGTGTCTGCTCTGTTCTCCGCAGTATTTGAACTCTTAACGTGTGGGGTCTTCTCCATGCTTGGAATTCTAAATTGTCCTCTAAGCTCAGATAGAGGATATTCACAAATAGGTTTGTGGGTTCAGGGTGAAATAAATACGGGCAGGACTGCGAGTCCTTTAAAAGCCTTTATTAAAAGTGATCAGCTTGGGTTGGGTGCCCGGCAGGCTGCGCACACCTCCGCTGCTCCCGGCTTCGACGTGGGGGAGGAGGAACTCGGCCTTGCCACTCACAGTGATAAGGCCGGGCCTGCTCTCCTCACAGGGGAGTGGCCAGGAAGGCAATTTGAGCTTGTCATCGGAGGGGGGTGCTCTCAGTCAACCCTCTTAGTGCTTGTAGTGATCAAAAACAAAACCCAAAAGCTGGTCAGGTGATGTTCTCCTTCCAACTGATCGTGTAATTGGGTTGATTTTTCTTAAAAAGTTCGTTGGCTCGTCTTTAACTTATTTTTTTCTAGGGGTTTGTTGGTTCTCCCAAGGGTCCTTTGGGCTTTCGTTTGCATATCAGGTTTTCTGTTTTTTTCTTCTCTCTGGTATCTTCAGGCAGACCTGGGGGGTTGGCTAGGCAATGGGGGAAGGGTAATGGAATGCCACACATTCCTCGAATTAGCATTTCCTGATAAGGAGTAGCTTTACCGAATTAGGGGTGGTTTTTACAACAGAATAATTAGCAGTAACAGTTAAATAAGGACGAAATATAACATTCAGGTAATGAATAATAAACTACAATGAAGTATAAATTGAATGCACAATTGTTAAATTGATAATCTGGTCTCTTATTTATAACAAGGGGCAACTGAAGACAGTATGAATGGCACAGAAATCCTGCAGAGGCCCTTGGGATTTTAGTGAGTTTATATATTGTTAAAATGTGCAGTTTCCAGCCATGCCAGGTCGCTGTAATTTGTGTCCCCTTGGTATTTGTAACACTTAATACAGCATAAGGAGATGTGTTTGGCAATAATGGGTTATTTTGAAGTTAAAAACTTTGCCATTTAGCAAATCCTCGTGGTGTAATGAACTTGCAGGGTTTTATTTGTAGTTCAGAGCCCTCGTGGGCAACAGCCCCACCTCCTGGGCTGTGGGAGCTCCGTCCCTGTTGAGCACCTGTTGCACTGAGCTTTCACTCGGATTAACTGATGACAATTAGGATTTAGCTGAGAATTGTCTTCAAAACAATTTCCTGTGTGTGCATAGTCTGGGAACAAGAAAGGTTTCTCTTAGCAAAGTTCTGTGGTTGATGGTACATAAATGAAGCACTTAAAACTCATTCACGAATTAAAAGAAAGTCAGTTGATTTATTTATCTCATAGGCCTTTCTTTGAGTTTGTTTTCTCTCAGTTCTTGTGGCCCTCACCACTTTGAAGAAATGGGAAACCTGAACCTATGTAACAGAATCGGAAATTAATTTCAACTTGTGGTGAAACAAATACAGCATTTCTATATAGAAATCTCCAAACTTTTCATGCTTAATTACTTACTCTTTGGAACACAATTTAATACTTACTAGACTTTGGTGTTAGCAAACTTGACATTTGATTTGCTTCTAAAAAAATTCTCGCTGTCAAATCATAAATACTGAGAAGTCTTACAAAATAACTGTACATTTAGTTCCAAAGAATCTCACTTTACATCCTTCCCCTGCCCTTTTTCAGTAGAACCAGGATTTTCCTCTTTGATTATAAAGAGCCCAAGACACTGAAGCACTTTCTAGGTGTAATTCAAGGAACCTGTCCTGGTTCTGTGAGATTTTATTTTGGTGTTTCTCTTCAGGCACTCTGGCTCAGAACACTTAAAAGGTTTAATATAAGCATGTGCATGATTTGATGTTTTTCTAAGTGATGACCTTGCTAAATAGTTCTAAGAAAAAAATACGCTTGATTGCAGAGTCATGGAAATGGACAGAAGTCACCACAAGATGACATTGGTGGTCTAGGAGGAGAATTCTGCCAGTGGTACTTTGAACTCCTGAATTCTCAGCACCCTTTGGGAATAAAATCCGAAGAGACGTGGGGACCACAGCATTTTTGGGAGGATGCCAAGCTGAAGTTCTGCTACAACACGCTGGAAAAAAACGTGGAGCAGTACGTGGGGGCAGACATGGTGAGCCTGCGCCTGCTGTCCCTGGTGAAAGAAGAATGTCTCCTCTTCAACCCCAATCTGCATTCCAGCGGCCTGAAATGTGCCATGTCCCCGCACGGACTGGTGCTGGTGGCAGTGGCTGGCACAGTGCACAGGGACAACGCTTGTTTGGGGATCTTTGAGCAAATCTTCGGGCTCATCAGCTGCCCCATGAGGAATAACACCTGGAAAATAAAACTGGTGAACCTTAAAATAGTGGGACAGAACGCCCTGGAGCCCGGGATGCAAACTGCAGAACCTTCCATAAAATATGAGTCAAACCAACTGCGAGAGTTCTACGACGGGAACGAACTGACTGTGTTTGAACCGCAGAAATTCTGAGCGTTTTGTCACAGCTGGGGGAGGGGCTGGGTTGTTGCTGCCGTGCATTTTCTCTTCTCTGAGTAAGGTTTGCTGGGAGGCAAGCTGAGATGCAGGGTATTGAGACAGGGGATGCTTGTGGGCACTTTCCAAGAGCTAACAAATATTTCAAGGGTATTTTGTCAGGTTTTGCACGGCCATGAGAGTGGAGTTTGGTTATTCATGGTTACATTTAAATATGGATTGGCAGCAGTGTGTAATGAGGGGTTCACAAACTGCACACTATGTTCAGGACACCGGTCAAATGTCTTAGCTGAGCTGTAGCAGGAAGTGATTGCTTTTGGAATTTGGGAGGGGGAGGTGTCTCAATGGACATCTGAGTCCCAAGGAAGCCAACACAAAACCCAAACCCCAAAACAAAACACCGTGAATGGAGGCAGCTGCTGTGCATGTTCTAAACCTGGTTTAATGGGACAGTGCAGGGAACTGGGCAGTGTGGAAGTCTCTTCTTTAACATCTTTGCATAAATTGCTTCCTGTCCTTTTACCTTATGGTTCCAACTTTGTCATGGATACACACAAATTGTTCTGTGTCCCCCAGCAGAGAAGTTTGAGATGGTTGCCCGTTTCTAGCACTGACTGTCTTGGATCAAGAACTGAATTTCAAAACTTGCAGAACACTCTATGAACCAAATGCTCTGATAGTTATTTTGTATATAATTGCAACAGAGTTCTTAATATAATAGTTGTGATTTTTGTATGTTTTCTCAAAATAAGTATTTTGTTTACTCTGAGCTGCTTTATTACAGGTACTGAAAGTCAATTTGTTACCACTGGGTGGTTACAGTGATAGGTCACGCTAAGAAAATTATCCAATTACTACTTCATAACTGAGATTATTGCCAGTGCAAAACTTGATTTTTTAAACTCTATTTATTTATAAGGGATTAGAGGTGAAATGAGGTGAGAACTTCTGTTCCTGCATCTTGTTTGGATTGTTTGCAAATTCTGTTTTAATTTTCTAGCTTCACCATTTGAAGTTCTGAAACCATAACCATTCCCCATAACGTATCAAAACCAAAAGAACTGTTCCCGGCTTTGTCATGGTGAGGTGTGGCTGGGTAGGAAAACAAGAAGGTTCAGAAATGCACAGAACTGATGCTTGTGAACAGTCTGAATCTTGGTTTCTCCTTGAAGCTTTCTAAAATAATTTCTTTCCTAAGCAAAAGTTGAAATACTGTGTTGGAATGTTCTTAATAAACAGCTGAGTCGTGGCTTCTTCAGCTACTGATGCATAATAAATAAAAATCAACCAGAATTTAAAATTCGGAAGAAGACTTTCCTCATCCATGTTGAAATTTGCTGTCTGGAGTTCCACTAAATATTTTGTTGTTTTGACCTGTAACTGGCAGCAGAGCTGTTCCTTTAGTCAGTGTGTCAAATAGAAAAACATTCCAATTCTTTATGCTTGAGATAAGTTCAGAATGCTGAATGCAAGGAGCAGTGTGGAAAATCAGCTTTTTACCGAGCCTGGTACCTCATGGGCTTGTCCTGACTCCTTCAGTTCTGCACAGAGTGCTCAGGACAATGTTAAATTGTCACAGCCTTGTGCGCCCTGTTCTGTGGCACTGGGGTGGGTGCTGTGGGATTTATTGATGACCCCTTGTGCAGCTGATCAGGCTGTTCAGAACCTGCCTGTGCTCATTAGCTGCTGCATGATAACTGCGTTCTTCACAGGGCATCTTGGATGTTTTTCCAGTTTTTCTTTTGTTTAGAATAAATATCCGTACTGAGAGTTCCATATTCAATTTTCAAATCATTGTCACAGGCAGAATTTTTTAAGAGTAGAAAAACATTGACTGTGGGGCAATTTTAAGAAGGTACTTGTAGCTTAACCTTGACTTTAAGAAAAAGTTAGGACTTGTTTAAGTAGAGCTGAAATTGTTTCTGGACTTGCTAAAATGGAGCTGGACTTGCTTCAGAAAGCTGAAATATTTATAGGAGTGATTTCATCCCTCTTTCTAGATGCTGCTGTTCAGAGCTGAAGTAATTAATTGTTGATTTACCCTTGGAAGCACTGGACATTTTAGTTGTATTTAGGAGATTGAAAAAAATGAAGTAAAATTTCTTCAAAACTGTTCTCATCCATTTTCCTCTGTTTCCTATCACAACAAATATTTTCAGTAACAGTTTCTTGCGTCTATCACTACCCCTTAAGCTGCAGTGCTACATTTGTGCTTTCTAGATCTCTCTCTGGTAAATAATTTGTTAAAAAGCAAAATTCTGATTTGCAGCAAAGCATGTGGCACTTTCAGAATGTTAAACAGTGGAAATCGTGTCCCTCTGTGCTTTCTTTGGATGCTCCTCAAGAAATGAAGTTTTTAAGTGTATTCCCAGATTTGTAAAAGATGTATTATAGTCTTCATCTGTTTAGATTTTATCATTTTTCATTCTGCTGGTTTTTTCCTGTTATAATTGTCTTCATGACAGGAACATTTCATGTCAGGACAGACACATTTCCTTATGACAGGAAATCTCTTAGGTTCCCTTGTCACAAGGTACTTCTGCTTCTTTCTGTATTGCTTGCTGTTTTCTTGCAATCCATTATCTACCTTGATAGATTTTTCTTTTTCCCTAACAATTAGACAAGGGTAAACTCTGCAAGGTGATAAAAGTCTGTAAAAAGAGAAATACAGGCCTTCACTAAATACCAACAACCATGGGATTTTACTTTTCGCTCATCCGGTGTGCTTCAGTTTTCAAAGCATTTTGAAAGCTTACTGCAGCTTCAAAGTTCCTGTTCTTTTTCAGGGCACAAAGCAGAAATCTGAAGTTGAATGTGGGTGTAACCGGATGTAAATTCATCGGGAGTGATGACAGTGCTGTGTCCATCCCTGCTGCCTGCAGGAGCTGCCAGGGGCTTGCTTGAGTCTCAGCAGGTGACAGGAGTGGCCTCTGGGTGACACCTGGTGGCAGATTCATCACTTGCCTGCAGCCGCGGTCCCAATGAGCCTGTGCAGAACAGGCTGCTTCACCCCGCCCCTCGCTGGCAGCAGAAGGCCCTAAAATTGCCACGTTCCCCCTTGCCTTGATCGAAAGGAAAGCTTGAAGGGAATCCCTCGGCCCTTGAGAAGCATCTGAAAGGAAGTTTGAGGATTTCAACCCATGTGAGACATCAAGCTGGGGTTTTCAGGATACCTGTTGTTCTAGGTGTTATAGACGAGACAGCCAAATTGTTTAATATAAAAAGAATTCATTGATAACAATTTGGAATAAAAAGCCCGCCACCAAAATTATAAGATGCCGAGCCCGGGTGATTGGCACCGGTGAACAGGGATGAACGGTCTCTCTCGCCAACTGCCCTTTCCCCTGTTCACGCCACACTGAAGGCAAAGCCTGGTTTTTATACAGTTTTTCTGCCTTCGGGCTTGGTTTGGCAATGAGGTTCCATTCAACTGTCCGTATCAGCCTGGTTTTTATACAGTTTTTCTGCCTTCGGGCTTGGTTTTGCAATGAGGTTCCATTCAACTGTCCGGTATCGGAGTATTCATGGTTGATTCTATTCTTCCCTTTTGAATTGAACAGTCCTTCCCGTAGAAGATGGAAATCTTGATGATTTTATGGAAAACTCTTGGTGTGTTCATCACCAGACCCCCGGAGGTGCCGTCCAGATGGTATCAGGATCTCTCAGCGGGTGATGATTGTCCTTATCTGCGTCGTTAGTTTGCCGTCCTCGCCCAGGAGGTGCGATCCCGCCCTGTGTCTTCAGATGTTAATGAAGTTTCCTGCTAAGGTTTAGGTTTTGCAATCCAGTTTTACATGGGCAAACGGCACATCACATATTAGATATATATAATACATTGAATTCTCAACAATTTCACAGAATGATATTATGGACATGAATTAATTCCTAGTTTTACTTATAACATAGGGTTGTAGAGGGACACATAATGATGACGAGGAGGCTTTTATCCTGGTGATAAAATCCCAGCTGGCTTGTTAACAAATGCATTTCTTTTTACATCTGCTTCCCTTGTTATTTTTTTTTCTACTATACCTGGCTCTAGCGACTGGGATGCTTAAGGCAGCATGGTTGCTTTTTCTAATTATTGCTTGTAACCACAAATCTTAATCACAGGCCCAAGGAGAGGAGGATTGCCTTCATTCAGAGGTGCATCATGCTGTGCTCCCAGTGTACATCCTTTTTCTTCCCCAGTTCTTACTGAAAATGCCAAGGAAAGAGCCAAATAACACACATCAGAAATCATGTTTGAACAGAGCAGCTGGACGTGCCCAACCCATAACATTTTGCATAGAGAGAATGAAAGCTGAGAAACTTCCTATCTTTCTTGCATAAACAGAAAGAACAAAAATGCAACATTTATTGGGCTTGTTGCCAGTAGTAATTGCCCGTACAGAAACTCTTTAAAAACATGGGTTAGAACAAAGCAGAGATTTTTGTGAAAGTGGTGTTTGTGCAAAGAGGCATCTGCTGGAAGGAGCAGGGGATGTGTAATTCCTGCCCAGCCACCTCTCTCCGCCCTCAGAGCATAAATTGCGAGGGAATTACCATTGTGTTGTACATGCTGCCATAAATCACTCATTTCATAACCAGTAAAAGCCAGAGCTGCTCATCTAGATGAGGTTTGGGTGCCTTGCCAGCATTTTCCCACATAAGACTATTGAAATGAAATGGTGATTTTTAATAACTTGACTGTGATTTAACAAAACAGCTTATCTTTGATAGCTGAGCTTTCCTCCTCCTCAGCTGCTGGAGTCTGTTGTCCCTAAAAATGGACAGGAGCAGCTTCCAGGTAAGGAATGAGTGAACAAACAGGGGATCCTGCACCAGGAGAGGTGGCAGCACCTCCTTTGCTGTAAGAACTGTGGAATTGAGTAAAACTTGCAGGTGCCACATCCACGTCTTGCTGAACACTTCCAGGGCTGGCAATTGCACCAGTTCCCTGAGCAGCCTGTTCCAATGCCTGACCACCCTTGCAGTGAGGAAATTCTTCATAATAGCTAATCTAAGCCTCCCCTGGCACAACCTGAGACCATTTCCTCTCTTCCTGCCTCTTACCTGGGAGAAGAGAACGATGCCTCACCTCTCTACACCCTCCTTTCAGGGAGGTGTAGAGAGTGATAAGATCCCCCTGAGCCTTCTCCAGGCTAAACAACCCCAGCTCCCTAAGCTGGTCCACGTCAAATTTGTGCTCTGGACCCTTCCCCAGCTCTGTTCCCGTCTCTGGACACACCTCAGCCCCTCAGTGTCCTCCTTTTGTCTCGGGAGCCTATAGAAATTCACTGCAAGTGTCCTCTGAAGCAGCCTGGATAACTCCAAGTGTGCTGTTTGAATACCATGTTATAATTCCAAAATACCAAACCAAATGTTTTTATTTTTCCTCTTGACGGATTGCAGAACCTCCCAAGCACAAGGAGAAACATGTTCTTGGGTTGTGTCCTGACAGCTCTCCCAGCCCTTACTGAAGAGGCTGGTTTAGACACCCCTGGGTGTCCCTGGGTCATTTGGGTTGTGAGGGTGAGCGTTGCACTGAGGTTTCTGCTGTGTCTGGCAGTTCCGTCCTAGGGCGAGCCCTTGACAGTGCCCTGCGTGCTTCTGCCATAGGAAACATTTTAATTCCAGTCAGGAGGCTGCTTTTGAAGAATATGCTGTGTTTGCTGCCACACCCACAATCGCCGTGGTCTGATTCACGTCACAGAGCACTCGCTCTGGAGTTCCCTTGGGACCAAACTGGAGCAGGGAGCTCCCGCAGCCCTGTGGCCGGGGTACCCTGCTCTCTGTGAGGTAGGCAGGCTGCAGGACCACCCTGGAGCTGGCTGGCAGCAGCCCCCCAACACACTGAGAGTTGCTGTGCTGGCAGCATCTCAGCAACAGCTGTTTCATGCTCCTGTTGCACAGCACTGTTCGCTAATGTAAACACAGCTTCAGGGTGATGAAAATGGTAATATGGCCTCCTTAGGACGAAATTAAATTAGTTTTCATCCTAATGCCTTCTTAAAATGTGTGTATATATATGTACGTACATATTTTTAACAAGTCTTTCACTCGCTTTCTAGCATTTCCCTTGCAGGATTTATATTTCAAGTGGAGTAATTGTCAGCTCCTCTTTAACAGCAATAAGCCATAAGACATCATGTCAGTACTTGTTCATCTATTCCTTTTTCTCAGTTCATTAGTGTTATTTATTGCCTGGCTGGATTTTGAGTATTAATGAATTCTCCTCGAAGTTTGCATTTTTTATTGAAATAAATCGATCCGTTTAATATCTCTTCAGTAATTATGTGTTTAGATGTATTTGCACAGTGCCCCAGCTCTAACAAGATTAGTGGCAGGAAAATCCCATTCTGCAGATTAGCGTGATGTATTGAGTTGAACTTTAGGATTTTCCTCTGGTGCTTCATTACGAAGGTTTATTACAGAAAAACACTTTGTCTTCAATTACTTGCTGGCTGATGTGCATCTGAAAGGCTCAGATGAGCAGTCATTTTTTTTCCTCTGAAATCAGAAACATCAGCTTATGAGGTACAAACTCTTTAAATGCTGCCATTAGAAATGCATCTTCTGACACTAAAAGGATCTCAGTATTTTCAGTTTACAATTCAATTTTCCATTTTGTCACATCTGGGTCATCCTGGCAGTGACCAAACCATGAGCGCTCTGCATGGGCAGTGCCTGCATCCCCAGCAGCAACATGGCTTGGCCTGAGGAATTTTTATGTGGCTGAATTTATTGCCAGCTAACACAAAGTTTCAATTGCTGATTTGAGGGGTGAGAATAAAGGAAACAAATTAAGAAACCCACTTGCAAAAACCCCATTTCTCTCCCTTCCCCAGGGTCAGCTTCAGTCAAACACGTTCCTGGTCTCCTCATCCTTTGCTGGGTGTTACCTTCAGTCCCTTGGTGAAACTCTCTCCCCCCTGGCCGCCCCCAACTCGTCAGGCCAGCCCAGTCTTGGGGGGCTTCAGAGGGGAGATGTTTCAGAAACCAGGCGAGAGATCCACAGAGGCTCAGTTTCCTTATGTTTACTCTCAGGGATGAAGGAGGAAAAAGAGGAAGAACAATGCCGGAGCAGGGTTTTGTCTGGGGGTTGGTAGGTGTGGGTTCTTGGCCCTGGGCCAATGGGATACAGAAAGGAAGGAAGGGTCAGGCTAACATAGTTACAGCTTATGGGGGTCTCTTGGGAGGATCATACCATTCCCCAGGGAAATGTAACCCCTTGGGAGCAGCCCTGCCGTGCCCTGGGGATCAGGGAGTTGCAGTCCCTCAGAGCTGTCACTTAGCCCGGTGTGGCTTGGCTGTGGTCCCGCAGGGTTGTCGCTGCCTCAGCTGTGCCCCCCTTGGGCATGGAGCACCTCCTTCCAGCTGTCCCCCAACACTGTCTCCTTCTATGCATCTTCCAGGGGGTTGCCAGCCCCTTGCAGCTGCTCCTCTCTTGAAACAAGTCTGGGCTGGGCTGCTGTGGGCTCCCCTGGCTGCCTGCAGGCCCGTTCCTGCATTAAAAACTTGTGCTGGTGACAGAAACTGATAAATATCCCTGTGCTACCATGGCACAGGTGACTTTGCAGCTACTGTAACAATCATAAAAGTCTCCTCCCAGCTGTCTCCGGCAGCTGCTTTCCCCAGATATGACGAGCAAGGACTCTGCTGGAGGCAGAACTTTGCACAGTTTACTTTGGTGTCAATGAGGGGTTAACAGCGAGGACAAAGGCTTTCAGGGCCACAGAAGGACAAATTCTTCCCCAGGTGAAGAATTTCCCCAGGAGCTGAATTTCAGTTCTGGTTGGTCTTCCACGTTATAGACGCAAGCTGGGATTGTGTTATGGTCTTCCACGTTATTGACCGAAGCTGGGATTGTGTTATGGATCTGCCAGGTTTTGTAGGAGCCCAGGAGGGCTGGTTTGTCACTGACAAGGCAGCGCCTGCTTCAGCCCAGGATGCCACCCCTTTACAGCTGGCTGGGAAACATGAGCAGCGTCACTGGTGTCAATAAAGCCATTAGATCATAAAAATGCCCCCATAAAACATTCTAATTCCAACACTGTTATGAGTTTTTGCACTGAGGGAGAAAACCACCCACAAGCAACTTTGCACTGCAAGTGCAAACAGCGTGTTTGCCCTAAAGCTTTTACATATGGAACAGAGGGCTTGGATTCCAACCTAAAAAAGTTGGATGCTTCCAGGCTCTAGCTGACAAACTTTGGCAGCAGGCTGACAGTGCCAAGCATGATGGATAGAAGTTTTTTAAACCCTGCCACGGAAAATATCTGGCTGTGGGCTCCATGGGGAGAAGCTGGTGTGTGGATGGCTCCTGTGACACAAAGAGGGAGCTCTGCAGCCCTTCGGAAAAGACCACCCACCCTGTCCTCCGCAGACCTGGGAAGAGGTAAAAATGTCTGCTTCCCCTAAAATGTGTTCCTGGGACTTCTGCTTCCACATGCAAGAAGCTGCTGAGGAAAATTGTCCTGCCTCTTGCTTGCATGATGTCAGCTGTGACTTCTCATGGCATGGAAGTCATAAGTGTTTTAGAAATGTGTAAGTTTAATTAATAACTACGCCGTGTTTCAATCGCATGGAGGTGGTGCAGTTACCTGGGAAAGTTCCTCGTGTCTAATTCACCTGGAGTGCCCTAAATCTGCACTTTTCATCAGAAAGCACATGCTCTGTCTCTCTGTGTTCTTCCCATGGCCTCCTGTATCCTGGGCAGGGCTGGAGAGAACCAGAGGCTTCGTATTTCCCTATCTGCTCACAGTAACTAGAGCATTACAAATTAGGGAATGGGCTTAAAATTAGTTTTACTTCTTTTATCCTCTAGTTCTCACCCTTTCTCTTTGAAATTTTGAGCTCCTCGCTTCACTTGCAGATTCCTTTTGCTCCCAGTGTCCCCACAAGACAATAACACAGTCCATGCTGGAAAATCCCTAACATTTTCAGTGTGCAAAAGGGAAATGGTGCTGCTGGAAGGTTGTTCCCCTTCTCCCAGTACCAGTGGTTGTTTAAACAACAGTTTAAACAGAAAAATTTAAACAAAACATCTTCAATGTCTATTTTTAACCTGGGAAATCCTGGATATACTGTCTGTAGATATGATTTTTGTAGTCTTCCAGTTTTTAAACAGAAGTCAAATTGGGCCAGAAAAGTATGGCTTCAGATAAAAAGTGAAGGGCTGCTGGACTGGATTTCTGTTTGTAACTACTTTTTTTTAGGATGTAGCTTGATCTCTGCAGGTCAAAGTTATCAGATGAACTGTGAGCTCCTGAGTGGTATTAAGGATGTTTTAATTCCAAATTCTTGCATTCTTTTCTTTGAATGTATATGTGGCCTGTGTGCTCTTCTATATCTTTTCTGTCTTCCTGTCTCTCTTTCTTTCTTCCTCTTCTAATTCCCTCTTCTTGGAACATTTCGAGTAACTTAACATTAAATGGGCCTAAAGTTTGCCAAGTTGAATGGGCCAAGGTAATGCTCTGAGAAGTGTTTTATGTAGACTGGATGTCGTAGTGAACCCTTTGCCAAAGTCCCTTGATTTTTCTAAAGTGCCAGTAAAGCTGTTTTGACCTTTTGAGAGTATCTTGTTGGTATTTCCTCAACTACTGAGTGCACATTAGGAATTATCCTCAAGGAACAAGGCCAGGTTGAATATTGCAAGCTCATTAGAGTTCTTCTTTCTTTTTTTTCTCTTTTTCTTCCATTTTAAATCCAGGTGTGTATCCCAAGACCTGAAGTGAGCAGAAGAGGAGGGAAGTTGTCTCTTACAGCAGTGCTGGGGATTTCTGTCTTGTGGCAAATGTTGCACCTGAATGCATTTGTTCTATTTAATGTACAGTCAGGAGTGTGCCTTTTCCTTCTCAGCTGAAATAACGTTTCACATTGATCAAGACACTTTCTTTTTCTAATTTTGTGTCATCCCCAAGGAGTTATTCACAAAACTTTGTCTGGGAGCTGGTGATTCGTCTCTGACAGCACCATTACCTTCGTACTTCCTTGAGGGGAAGATTTGGGCTGAAACAAGGAGCTCTGTTCCTGCTCCTGAGCAGAATTAGGGATGTTTTCTGTGTACACCCAGCGCAGGTTGCTTGTTCAGTGTGTTGGCCACTCTCAGTGTCCTGAAGGAAACAAAGTGGCAGAATAATTGTGAGGGGACAGTGACCCACCTGAGGGCAAGGGGGTGTCCCCTCTGCTCCGAGCCCTGGGGAAATGCAGGGCCAGGGAGGTTTTTCTGCTGGTGACAGGCACATGAGGAGAACATGCAATCATATAAAAAACTCCAGCAAGCACTTGGGACCTTCATTTTGAGAAATCAGGGAAAAGAATATTTTCCAGCACGTGACCTTTTCATATTTTTGAATTGACATGTGAGCCAAGGTTTAGAATCCCTAACATGTGGGAGGAGCATGGTAGGGGGTTTTTTTCCTTCTTGGGTTTTTTTCCCCCTTTTTAAAGCTTTGTTTTGTGTCAGGACATTGTACAGTCTGCAGAGACACAACTGAGACCTGGCAAAGTCGTGCCGATGCCTTTGGCTGGTGTTAGCTCCAGCTGAAGGATGGGAAGGGGATGAACTGTTTGCTGAGGAAACAGATTTTTCAGGCAAAGTCCTGTAGGAAGAGCTGTGAGTTAGGAATGCTGAGCTAAAATGTTTTATTCTATTTTTACTGGCAAAGCCCAGCCAGAGAAAGGTGATAGCTTCCAGCAGTGTTGATGTGTAGGAGCAGAGGAGAAACAGTCAGTGTTCTCCTCCTCCACCTCCAAGGAAAATGGGATCAGAGGGAGCACCCTGGCCTGTTTTGCTGTGCTCCAACCTCTGTTCATGGGTGTGTAGATGAGAATAAAAAGGTTTTAATTTGTTGTTGAACTGTAGATACAAACTTGCAGCACTGTTCTGTTAGGATGATAGAAAGTCCATGTCTTATTGTGAGGAAAGCTTTTATAAAAGCCTCACGTCTGAGAAATGGCACCTGGAAAATCAAACTGCAATCCAATGCAGGCAACTCTATAATGTGGCTATAACTCACTATGAAAAATACAAAACAAATCAATAGGGCCATCAGCTGGTACTAAACCATGTCTCAGAACTGGGCACGTCCTGTGTTGTATGTGCCTGGTAATAGAGATGACTGAATTCTGGTGTGATCAAAGACCTTGCTCAAAATTTACACTGCAAATTGCTGTACAGCACAGGCCCTCCTCGAGTCTGCTTCCTTTGGCAGGAGGTGGTGATGGCAACAAAGGATTAAAAAAAATAAAAATAAATCAGCCATTTACTAGGCTTCTTTCTGCTCCTTGACATTATTTTCAGTGGCATCAGTGGCACTGAATGTGGCTCTTGGGGCCACGGTAATGGCAATACAGAAGCAAAAGCAGCTGCACAGGGAGCTGGTGCTGAGGAATTGAGGCAATCAGGAGAAGGTGGTGCTGGAGCTGGGTTGAGTCAGATGTGAAAAAATGGCCCCTCACATCACCCTGAAATGTGGTGGTATCAGTGATCAGAGGCAGGAGAAATGGTTTTCTCAAACTGGGCAGCTTCCAAAAGATGGGAAAATATTCAGAGGTACAAATCAGAATTCCAGCCAGAATTCAGCTGCATAGTTATTCAGAGCTGAACTTCACAACAGCTGCACTTATAATGCTGTTTTGCAGATCTAACACTTGCAAGATGTGGAAAATAAAAAATTCCGGATGAATTTTAAGAACGCAACAGGAATAACCAGCGTGGCAGATGTAGATTTAGGGTATTCTTCACTTTCTGAAGGATTTGTTTTTAATGTGAAGCATGTACCTTCACACTCCGTAACATGTGCTCTGATTCCCTGACAGATTCGTTCTGCACAGTCCCACTGGAATATTGGCACTCACACCATCTATAAACAGGCAGTCAAGGTTTGTGTCTGTCAGGACTGGACTTCGTTTTATTTACTGCATGGTCTTTGGGGGTGGGAAGAAAGGGAATTAATCAAAAGAAGCATGCAATTCTCCCTTCCTCCTTCCTTTTATTTATTTATTTTTGGAACTTGAAAGCTTTCGGAGCTCCTCGTTATTCTCAGGGTTCATTTTTTATTCTTTTTTCCCGGTAGGAAAGCAGCTGATCTCAGCAGGTGAGGGGCAGGGCGATGAGCTGTTAGAGACAAAAGGCATGTCCAGAGATCATCACAGAGATAAGGGGTCCTCTGGTGATTACCAGGGCTGATGGGGTGAAGGGGACAGGGTGCAGAGGAACTGGGGGGCTGAGGAGCAGCCGGCTGGGGGAGGAGGGTGGAGGTAGAGGGTGCAGAACAGGGATAGGCACAGGGCATGGGCTTCCAGGGGTCATGGTGGGGAAATTTGCCTTTCTCCATGAAATGTGTTATCCCTGAGTGCTGTGTAGGTATTTGTGGGATTGATGCCTTAGATTTTAACTTTTATACTTTGCAAACATGTATTGCCTAGTGTGTAGCTCTGAAGTTTCTTGTAGCTCGTGAGCTGCTCTCCTAGGCCAGATAGACACAACAAAGCTTCTCTGAGCTTGCTATTCAAGGCCACTCAGATTGTCCTAGGCCAAAAGCTGTAAGCCAGGGCCTCTAGAGAGGTGAGGAAATTGAAGAAAGTGCATCATTAGCTAAAGTTTTAATTGGTGAATTTATGCTGATATGCAAATGAACCAAACCTATAAAGGTGTGAGGAACTCGTGACCTGCCGTCCATCTTGGGGTCCATTTTGGAGGTAGCCTCTGGCTCCCCAGGGTGTGCCTTTGAAGGCCTTTCAAATAAATCCCTGCCTTTATTCCCTTACTCCTGTCTAGTCTCTGTTTCTGGGTAGCTGAGGAAGGCATCAGGATTGCCTCCCATCTGGCAGATGTAATGCCTGAGGAAACCCCCGTATGTGTGATGCACTAGTGGTGTTTCCATGTAGGATACTCCATTTGCTCCGGCCTGTCTGTAAGGAAAAACCCTACGAGCAGGAGTCCCGCAGTATGAAGGGGTAGTGCTGGAAATGATACCGAGTTTAAAATATTTTTGTATAACCTCAGTCAGGGGTTTTGTTTGCCTTTGCACCAGGGGACGGGAATTTTAAGTTCCTTTTCGAAGGACTGTTTCAGCACTCAAGGCGTGATGAGCTGAACATCTCAACAGACTGGGAGTAGCACAGAAGATACACGAGAGATAACGACCAATAATAGACATCAGCTCCAAACATCAACCCTGGCATGGTCAGAGACACCTGGTCCGGAAAAGACTGATGAAAGAACCAAGGAATGAGAACCTAATTAACATCGAAGGTGAAGAGATCGGTAACCAACAGGAAACCACATCCTAAGAACTGTGTAACTTGTGACCAATGAACACTGAACCAATGTATTTCTATGGGTTTTGACTGAATAAGTATCCGAAAAATCTAGTAAAATTGATGTGTGATGGAATGATTTCCTCTGCACACCAGGGCCATGTGTGGATGAAATGATTTCTGTTGCACATCCTGGCCAGAGTAAAGTAGTGCCTTGATTCTCTAACACTAAAAATGCTGTCGGATTGTTTTAGTTTTTCCCGCAGTTTCGGTGGCAGTAGGAGACAGCTCAAAATGACGCATATTGCAGATAATTGAGAAACTCTTTCAGGGCCAGCGCACTGCCACCCATAGGTCATGACCACCAGCACAGAACAATGTCAGACATTCCCTTTGACGACAAGGCAAAGCAACTGCCCGCAGAACGCTTGTGACATCACATTTCTTTTACAGGCAGGAATCTCTCTCCAGCTGCAATTAAACACAAGCAGGATTACAAAACTTCGATGGGAGCGTTAAAGCTGGGATAAGAAACTCCAGTGGGAATGAGAAGGCGAGGGGTGGCTCGGAGAGAGCGGGACGGAGAAGGGAGTGCTCCCCTCCGCTCAGGGTGATGCTTACCCGGCATTTAGTGACCTGAGCCATAAAACCTGAGCCACAAACCCGGTCCGAGCTGCGAGCCGTGGCAGGGAGGGCCCGGGAGGAGCGGGCTGTGCCCCCCGGCGCCGCTCCATCCGCAGTGCGCGNGCAGCATCCCGAGCACGCTGCGCGCATCTTCCGTGCGGAGGCCAGCCCCGCCTCGCCGGGCCAGGGGGCACCTGGCGCTGGGTGCCCTGTCCCCGAGGCTCTGCAGCTGAGCCGGGCTGCTTCAGCATCGCGGAGCCTGCGGGAGCCGGGGAGGGCGCTGCGCTCCTCTCCTGCCTCGCTTCACATGAAGCAGGAGGTCACTGCGGTCCTGCAAGGAGCGGGTGGCTGAAACAGTCAGATTTACTGACTAAAACCCCATAATTTTGCCCTAAAGTCTAGGGGCAAACTCCTGGATGGCGTTTGCCTGGGGTACAGCCGTGTGGTTATGGAGCAACAGGTTATCAGGCTTTTCCTGCCTGAGGAGGCGGCAGGAAAGCTGATGGTGACGCTCGTGGCGTGCTCTGATGTAAGTCAAGAGAGGAGTTTTGATGCTGAGGTGACTGGGAAGGGCTTGGGATCGCCAATGAAGTTGCAGTGTGAAGATATTCTCGACACCAGTGCCCGCTTCCCCTCCCGAGGGATGCTGTGGGCAAATCCACAAATCCAAATCCTCCAAATCCAGCTCATGGCTCGAGTTGAAAGAGCAGCAGTACCAATATTGGTCATTTCATTCTCGCTGAAACCCTGGCTCTACAAAGCTTCATTCTTTTGCAGTGCTCGCCCTGTGCAAGGCTGTTTGCAGCTCAACAAGCCGTGCCCAGGTCTGCAGTAACTTGTGATGCAGGGAAGGCGCCCTCATCTTGATCTGAAAAATTTAAACCAAACATAAACCACGCAGCTTCACCCCCTGGCAGTACATTTCAGGCGATAGCTGTTAAAAATACATACTTTGCTTCTCATTTTCAATGACCTGGATTTAGCTGTCAGCCCCTGCCTGGGGTTATTTCTCTCCCTGCTAGGCCCAGTCACCCTTCCTAGAGCAGTGGCACCGAGGGCTGTTTGCATTAGGGATGTGTTGCTGGCCAAAACCTCGGGCTGAAGTTTGTTTCCTTTGTGAAGAAACAATGTTGGTGCTGCTGGCGATCCCCATCCCACTGAAAAACCCTCTTCCTACTCCTGCTGTGATGGTGACAGGCTCCAACCTGGGACAAATCCATGGGAACAGTGGTTGGGAGGGCAGTGGCTCAACACTTTCACACTGGAAAAGCAGCATTTGGAGAGAGTGAGGAGCTTTTACCTTGGCTCGGGCCCACAGGCTTTCTTCAAAATATCCCTTTCACATGGAAATTCCTGCCAAGTGAAGATTGCCAGCTCTGGCTGGCATGTGAGCCACGGCAAGAGACACAAAGGTTCTGTATCAGTGGAAATACGTGACACAAAGGAAGGGGAAGAGGTTTGTTTTGTGCTGGATACTGTAATCGGCCGGCAGCTTGCAGGGACTCTTTGTGGCAGGGCTGCGAGGAGAGGGACAGGAAAAGAGAGCTAGATTTATTAACATTAATTCCAAATAATCAGTTTTCGGCTGAAGGCAGCACCACTGATCTCAAATTTCCCTGCCTCAGACTCACTTCTTGAGTCCCTTGCCTGCTCCACGTAAAGCCCCAGCCAAGAAAGCACACCTGTATTAACTCTGCTGCACGTAATTTATTGAGCCACTTTTACCACAGTGCTTTTTTTGTTCCCCATCACCAGCAAAACAAAAAAAACCTCCGAGCATGGCCATCCTACACGTTGGTTTTTAATCAGCATTGCCCTGGCAAACAAGGCAGGTGCTGCTCTCTGGTACAGCAGTCCCTGTCTGCATTGTGACTGTCTTTGGAGATTGGCCTGTGGCAAATTACCAGATTTTTCTAGGAAATCAAATCATACTTTTGTGAAAGAAAGTTAAAGACAGAAAGGCACCACTTGGTCTCACCTTTCTTACGCCAAGCCAGACAATCAGGCACTGAGCATCAAAAGGGTATTGCAAATTCCCACCTGACGTGTCTGGTGTCTTCAACATCTCACAGGAACATTGAAATTTCCGTGGAAAAGACAAGTTCTATCTCAAGGGAAGAAATACGGTCCGTGGTGGGCTCTCACAGTGCACCTGACAGTGTAGAACAACTGCAGCATGAGCAAGAGGGAAACTAAGAGTGATTCACCCCTTCTGAACCTGCTCAGCCATTCCAGGGATCTGGTATCACTGGCTGGACTTCTTTTTCTCTATGGATCTCTGTCTTTAGTTGTACAGTCGCTTCCATCAGGTTATCAGGCTGGAGCTGTTGCAGCAGAGCTGCCTCATCATCTTGCTTGAAAGGCTTTTTGAGAACTTCACTTTTCTTCCAAGCCGTCAAATGGTTGCTTTAAAATTTATTAATAAATTAGTGAAGGTGATAAAGAAGCGCAAAGTGATGGACCTGGGCGGTGGGAATTACAGACATGAGACCTCAGAGCCCCTTCCAGTGCCTAGAGGGAACTTAGTGAGAGAGAGAGATGGACTTTTGCATGGGCAGAAAGTGATAGGACAAGGGGAAGTGGTTCTAAACTAAAATAAGAGAGATTTAGATGGGATATTAGAAAGAAATTCTCCTTGTGAGGGTGGTCAGGCCCTGGCACGGGGTGCCCAGAGAAGCTGGGGCTGCCCCTGGATCCCTGGCAGTGCCCAAGGCCAGGCTGGACGGGGCTTGGAGCAGCCTGGGACAGTGGGAGGTGTCCCTGCCCATGGCAGGGGTGGCACTGGAGGGGCTTTAAGGTCCCTTCCAACCCAAACCATTCTGTGAAATTATTACAATCTGATTTCATACACTCATTGACTTCAATTTAAATAATTTGTTCTATCCTTGAAATTTCTCTTGTAATTTCATTGTTTTTAAGCCATCCTGAACAAACAGAAAAAGACTTATTTCGAAACTTTGGTGTTTATTGTATAGCTTTCTTTTCATCTTTCTGGAACACAAAGTGAATTTTATCCACTTCTCACTTCATTTCTGTGGATACCTGGAAATTTATAGGGAATGAAACCAGAGCTATTAAATTTCAGTGCATTTTAAATATCTGTCAGCATTAGCTGCTGCTCTTTGCTACAGGCCTGCGTGGTGCTGTGTCTCCATGGGCAGCTTGCAACAAGAGAGCTCACCACACCTGAAACCTTCTTGATAAGAAAAGACAAATGTTAATGGGCTTGGTTCTTTTCTTCTTTTCTGCTTATTCTCTCCTTTTCGTAGCTCTCTGCTGTCCTCGCTTTTAGGCAAACATGCCTTACCCTATTTCTGTCACTCACATTTCCTTCCCTCTGTGCTGCTCACCTCCTTGTGAAGCCTTAAATATCTCTTTTGCTGCATCTCACTGTTCATTAGGATGTTGAGGCATCTTCCAGCTGCTCCATCTGGGGTTTTTAATTGGAACAAGGATGCCTGAGGGTGAAAAGAGGAAAAGAGAAGATGAGGGAGTGAGTAAGGTGTGGGTAGGGCAGAATACAGATTTTTCACAGCTGGGAGAGGAAGGAGCTTCCCTGCAAGCAAGCAAGAGGAGGGAGAAGAGGTGGGAGGGAGCCAGGTGAGAGACAGGTGAAGGGAGTTTAAGGAACCCTGACTGGTTAATGTTTGTAAAGTGCTGCTGAGATGGTAAAGTCATCTGCATATGTTAATACACTAATTGGTATTTTGTGGGTGATTAATCACAGCTGACTTGTCAATAGCAAGGACTGATGGGAGCATAACATAAAAATTAGGCAGCAAGTAAGGTTGAGCTCTTCCTCTTTTCTGGAGCAGAAGGGGATTTTACTCTGAGGTTTCCTGGCACGTTCCCTGCCCTGGTGCAGAGAAGGTTGGTCAAAGTTCTTCTCTTGTTTCTGTAGTGTTTTACAACAATATCTGATGGTACTGATGAAAATAACAGAGTGAGGAACAGCAGTGCAAGAACTCTCAGACAGCCCTGTCTCATGGCACAGGTGTCACTTCAGGTGGTATAAAAATCTCGTACCACACATTTTGTGTGAATTGAAGATAGAGACTGGGGGAAAGCAGCAGGTGGTGAGAACGTTTTTGTGTGGGCCAATAACCACCACCACAGCCTGTGTGAGCTGGTTTTTCAGGTGTCCACCTGGGTCTGGTATCCAAAATTGACATGATGACAGCAATAATGGCCACAGAGAGAGATTGTTGAGGGAAGGAGCCTGTTTGGTTATTTTTGGAACTAGAGGTTGCTTGTGGTGCGGTATTGGAGCAAAAATTAAAAGCGTAGGGCAATAAGCTGTTGATGGTGCTGGATGGAGGGATGAAGTTGCTTCATGGTCATGGTGAAAGTTGTCTTCTCTCAGAAGAGAAGATGCCTGGGAATCAGCTGCTGCAGCAGCTTTTGTTCTCTCTCTGGGAGGCCAGTGGCCCTGAGCTAAGGTATTCTGAAATAAAATAGAAATTATTCGCTGTCTTGGAATCTTAGTTCTAGTGCATCCTAAACACAAAATATTGTGCTTTAAAGTGCTCTGAAATGGAGAGATCTGAGGGCATGCTGTGAGGGATACCTGCCTTGGCGTAATGACAGTAAAGGTGGTGCTTTCGAAAGCAATGAAGTTCCGTCTTTGTTACTTGGTGGCTGCTGAGTTTTCTGCTTTTGTCATGGTGTTGGTGAGTGTGAGGCATTTTTTCCGTTACCTACTTTCTTTTTCTGGGAATGAATGTTTCTCTGTTTGTGTTAGTGCTTTTACACAGCTGGGGACCCTTCTGAAAAACCTCAATGCCTCGTGTCTGGTCTATGATAAGTGTCTCCAAAAAGTCCTGGTGCTCTCTTCTCTCTGCTGCTCCCATACTTTGGTTTATCTACTGTCTGTGTAACTGTAATTACAAATGGTATCGCTCGAGAGCAAATCAATCTCCTTTTTAAACACAGGCAGGACAGAGAATCACCTCTTGTTTTAAAAGAGAAATCAGAGCTGAAACTTGCATGCTAACAGGGCAGTTAGAGACCGTGCTGACCTTTATCTGCTGCTTTAATGTTTAAAGCACAGGAATTATGTGCAACTTCATCAGCACTTCAGTGGCAACGAGGTGAGAACAAACCCCAACCCTTGCTCCTGTGTGTGACTTTCTGTTCAGGCTTTCTTCATGCCTGTAATTCCAGCAGCACTGCTTCCTTGCGGGATTCCAAGGAGCTGAGAAAAGAAAGGTGTGTGTTTGGGATATCCTGGTGATTGAGGTTCTCCCCCTGTCCCTGAAGAAAACTTGGTTCTCTGGGGAAAAAAGCCTAAATATGTCAAAGCAAAGCAATGAACTGTGGCTAACACAGTTTTCAGAAGGGATGTGGCGGAGCTCTTTTTCTTTTGGGGGGTGTAAAGGTGAAGGATTGGCATAACTTTCAGGGAGTGGACAGAGAGAATAAATTTTCCTCTTTGGAAATAATGCAGGACTCCTGAGTGATGACCAGAACAAGGATATTTGGAGCCTCCTCATCCTTCTTGCTGGGCTCCACAGCCTCCTCGGGTCTCTGTGTCTGCTGGCAAAGAGAGGCACGTGAGGAGTCCCAAAAGCCTGAGGTATCCTGTCATGCCAGAAAGGCCTTCCCCTGCTGCAGCTCCTGCTTGGCAAATAAAGAGCATCTGCAGAGAAACACTCCCTGGTGTCCTGCTAATCTGCTCAGTTAGGTTCTGCAGAGGGGACCCCTCAGCTGGGAGTCTGGCAAATAAACATCAGCTGGAGGATCTTCATTTCATCTGTCTGGGAAATAAAACTGGGAAGTGTCCAGTGGGTTTCTCTGTCTGTGATGCAGTGGAAATGCTCATGGATGGTTTTGTCCCCTTGAAGTGCTGATGCTGTAAAATGCAACATGAAATATTCTTCTGTTATACAGTGAAGCAAGGCTCTGTGGGTTTAGTAGTATTTAGTAGTAAGGCAGTAGTATTTTGAGCTTTTTTTTTTCAAGGTGGTGGGGGAAACCCTACAAACCCCTGTTCTAGCTACTATTGATGGGAAGGTCACTGGGTTAGCTCTTGTTTCTGTGGCTGATATCCAAGCCTGAGAAAGTAATTTTCAATTCCTGTTCTTGTCTTTGGAAGCCACTATTTCCTTTTCCCTCCCTACCAAAGGCAATATAGGGCAAGGGCAAAACCAAGGCTGCTGGGCTGGTGGCATTTGGGAGCATTTGGACACAGGTGCCCAAACATGAACATTAAGGCGAGTTGAGGTGCAGGAGCTTAACCTAAGCAATCTATCAGAGAAACCCTTGGGATGGGCTGGCTGCTGGAGAAATGAGCTGCTGCAGGTAGATTTTTGTAGTGGCACCTCTGGTGTCACAGGGATCTGCCTCACAAGTTGCCTGCCCTACATACCCTGACCTATATAGGAAAAGCTGAACCAGCTTGTACACAGAACACGCTTTCCCCTATCATGTGGGAAAAGTGATCCTTCAACAAGTTCTGTTTGCCTGGAAAACCTGAATTGTTTGTGTTCTGTTTGCCAGTTCCTTCTGTGGGTTCCTGGAGCTGAAGTCAACCTGACTCCCGACCTTCAGCAGATCCTTTAGGACTTTCCTAGTAGGGACTTAACTGAGGTATTTTAAGATTGTGTGTTTACAAATATGTGCTGAAAAATGTGCAGTTTGTTCTCACTGACCATCCCCCTATCCCTTCTCCCACTCTTTTATGTGAAAGCAAAATACTGCTAAAATAGCAAAATCTGTAGGTTTTGACTTGGAAGGTGGTTTGGATGCTGTGCTTGGGAATAACACCTTTAGACTTGTGCTTTTCCTGCCATCTTCTGGAAAATTATTCTTATCTCAATATGCATGTTTATTAGTAGAAATACTCATCCTGATTAATTTCTAAAACGGAAATAAATGCCACCATAGTTTCTCCACATCAAATTATTTACACAGGCATTTTTAGCTGTTGCTTTACATATTCATGCTGTTTTGGGGGAAATACTATTTTAATTGAGTACGGGTTTGAGATTTTTTTTTTTTCTTTTGGGGAGGGTATTGTTTTACAGCAATGCTTCAGGATTTTTTTTTTCCTTTTAACCTTTTTTCTGTTTAGTTACATAAAAATGGGGGGAGGAATATAATATAGCAGAAGGGGCAAATCTAGAGACTTCTTCCTATCCTCACAGTGTCTTCTCTAGGTTTAAAAACAGTTATTGAATCTCCTCTTGAATCTAGAGATTCTTCCTTCAAGTTTCTACTTGTCATGTGCCATTGAGGGAGGAAGGGAGCACAATTATTTTGATTTTAGTGGCAAGCTAACAATTTCGGGACCAAAAAAATGGACATCAGTAATCTGCCTTTTTTTTTTCTCTCCAGTATTTCACAGGGAAATATCCCTGGAATGCGTTTTTCTCAGAAAAAAAAATAATTGAAACCAAAGTCAAACTTCTTTTGTAGCATCTGAAAGTGATCCAAGGAGCTGATCATTGTCTGCACTGCCAACAATCTCGGTCAGCCCAGACCTGCAGTTTCACTTATTTCAGGTTATTTTCATGGTCTGCTTTATATCTTGTTCCATTTCAATTACACAGGACAGCAAAAAATTAATGTCTTTCAGCACAATTGGGCTGCTGCAAAATAAATAAAATAATACCAGCAATTGCTGCCTGTGAAACTTGGATTACTTGGATTAATTTTTTTTCAGCTTAATTTTTTTTGCAGTGAATTTTGTGTACTCATTCTGGATTCGGCATTAGCAGGGTCTAAAGTTGGCCTCTGCTTGGGTTTTAAAGGATGATGCATCCTCAAGCCTCTTTTAAAAATTTGTTGCCAGATTAGGGCTGTTTGATTTGAGTAGTAACTCTTTTTTTTCTTTTTAATTTGAAATACATAGATGGATTTCTGGGACCAACAAACCAAGCTAAGAGAAAAATGTCTAGGCAAACTTCAGGAACTTGGAATGTATTTTAACAACTCATGGATATGAATGTTCAGCTGCTCATTGGTAACTTTGCGTGACTTAGTACACATAATTGCTTTAACTCTTTGCTTCTGTGGGCAACTCTTTCCTAAACCATCCCTGATGTGCCATCTCAAATGTTTGGCTATTTTTTAATTCTGGTTGTATTACAAGGATATCTTCTGTGTAATTTGCTGTCTGTCCTAATCTTCAGACACAATCTGAAGTAGTGTAGTAGGACACAAAAGGAAATGCTGCCTGACCTTCAGTTTCATAATGATAAAGCTTTTTGACCTTCCTAGTATTTAACTCGTGTCTTTTCCCTCGGATTTCTTCAGTGAAATAGTGAAAAGTGAAAGCAGTTTTCTTCTGGGAGACAAGGAAGGAAGGGAATCTTGGAATTAAGACCAGCCCCCCACCCCCAATCTAAACCTGTGCACCAAATGCTAAAACAGGAATGAATTAATTGCTTTAAGATAAAATTAGTCTTTGACTGAAAACACGTTTATCATACACTGCTTAAGTTGCCAGAGCATCGCTTATTGATGGGAAGTGATGAAAGACAGGGTTAGGCAGTGCAGACTTGATCATGAAACTGCAATTTTGTTAATGGATGCAGAACCTTATTATTGTTTTCCAGCATATGAAAAAGAGGCAGGGTATCTGTGGCTGTGAGTGATGGATAGTTCACTAAGCTTTCATATAATTTGCTTAAATTCAGTAGGTTTTGTTCAGTAAATGTCAGTGTTTACAGGTACGTGAGCCTTTGAGCTTTCTACTTGGAGGACAATAATAGATTTAATGGCAATTCCTCTGGGTATGGCCAGAAAAGTGTATCAAGAATTGCATAAAAATGCCAGGAACTTGAAAAAGCATAGACATTTTTTGGCTTTTGAGCTACAGAATTACATCATCACTAAAGCCTTAAGTCCCAAAGCATAATATTAGAAAAGGGATTTGCCTAACGGGAATTAAAAAAAAAAAAATTCATGCTCTGCCACAGATTGGCCCAGAAGCAAATGCTGAAGAAGGAGCTCATCATTATTCCCTCCTCTAAAAGAAGAGAAAATTGAGGGACAGCAGCCTTGATGTTATTGAGAAGAAGATTGAAGTGAAAGACAAGGTTGGTTGTTCTCGCTTCAGAAGGGTCTGAAAGCTAAATTGCAAAATCAATTTACTGTGGTTACTGTAACAATTAAACTGACGGGATGAAAAGATGGAGGAGGAGGATGGATCAGAGGATCCACCCCCACAAAATATCTGTGTGTGCAGGTGGCAAGTGTTGGAGCTGCCAAGGGTAGAGCTGCCACGACTGCCTTTCCTCTAACGTGACAGGCGGCAGTCTCCTCCCCTTTTCCCATCTTCTCCCACCGTCTGTGCTGCTTTCCCTGCTCAGGTTTCCCTCCTGTGGCGATTTTGGGAGGTTTTAAGCCCCTAGTTCTGTTTTCTTGGGTGTCCCTCACACAGGTGGCCATTTCCTCCCCTTTTCCCACGTCCTACTGGGGTTTGTGCTGCTTTCCCTGCTCAGATTTCCCTCCTGTGGTGATTTTGGGGGGGTTTTTAACCCCCTAGTTCTGGTTTTTTGGGTGTCACTCACATAGGCAGCCATCTCCTTCCCTTTCTCAATCTCCTCTGAAGGTCCGTGCTGGTTTATCTGCTCAGCTTCCCCTCCTCTGGCAATTTTTGGGGGTTTTAACCCCCAATCCTGTTTTTTTGGGTGTCCCTTAAACAGGTGTCTGTCTCCTCCTGAGGTCCATGTTGGTTTCCCTGCCCAGATATCCCTCTTGTGGTAATCTGTGGGGGTTTTCAACCCTAGTTCTGTTTTTTTATGGGTGTCCCTCGAACAGGTGTCTGTCTTTTCCCCTTTTCCATCTCCTCCCGAGGTCCGTGCTGCTTTCCCTGCTCAGACATCCCTCTTTGCGGGGTTTTTCACCCCCTAATCCTGTTGTTTTGGGTGTCCCTCAGCCCCATGTTCTCCCTGGCTCGGGCTGCCATCCCGCTGGTGTTCACACACCACAGTGAGACATCTGCTGCCCACCAGCTCCCGCGCGTGCCCCGGCGGAGCGCCGCAGTTGACTGCTCTCCCATTTATATTAATTGAACATGCTGTATTCTGCATACACCGCTGATTACCCTCATTTATTTCGGCTCCTAAAGACCCGAGGATTTCTGTTGCTTCGCCCTCCCTGCATTGTTTTACTCATTTGGCTCCAATTAGCCTCGGCTAATGAAAATACATTATACCGAACGTCTCGCTACCCCGTTGCAGTTTCTAATGACATAATTTGTGAGTTTTGAGCCTTTTCAAGTAGAGGCATTAGGAATTGCATTACAGTTTCTTCGGTGGAGTGGAGAAATATTAATCGCAGGCATCTGGGCTCCTTCCTTTAAAGAAGGCCGGTGATTTTTACTTAACTAATAAATGTTGACATAATCAGGGAGCTATCAGCACCATATGTTGGCCTTTTGTGAGATGCAGATCTTATCCCTGCCCGGCTGGGTAAGGAAATGCTTCAGTGTTAGCACCATGTCTTGGTATATTTTTAAAGCATCACTCAGCACAGGCAGATTGCTGTGAGAGAAGAGATGAAACCTATTTTTAAAAAACAGGTGGGCTGTTTCCCCAGCCATCCAGGTGAGGTTATCTTTAATGATAAACAGATGCCAAAAGCTGCGCATGCTACCGTGCTTATCTCGCGTGGTATTTGCAAAGCCCCTTTTTGTTAGCAGAGCTTTGCCCTGGGGACTGTGAGGGAGGGGGTGGAAGGGAGCCAGATCGAGCAGTCAGCCGTCTGCTCGTGTGGGGTGCGCTCATCTCCTCTCCCTCCCTTCTCCTTTCGGGGACGCCGTGTGCAAACACCGGGCCCTGAGGATGCTGCTGCAATTAATGAGATTTGAGGGTCGAACCTGAAGGAGAGGTGTGCTCCTGCCCTTCATGGAGGGATTGATGTGACGCTCCTGCCTCACCACGCCATGGAATTAATTCAGGGGGAAAAAAAATATATCAAGACTGAAAAGAACCCCTCAAATTTCATGGATGTGATGTGTACTGCCAAAAGGCAACAATAATACTTCATTGTGTCTAGTCCAAGCTAGGTTTTGACACAGCTAGGTTTTGGGTCAGCCCTGAAAACTGTGCACATCCTCCCTCCTGCTCCTTTGTTACCTGTTGACTACTTTTGTCTCAACAAGGAAGCTTCCCTCCATCTGCCTCTTTTATTTGGAAGAGTTTCCTTGGCCTGGACTCCTCTGAATTTTTCTGAAAACTTTTCATAGCCTTGTTTCTGACAGAAAGTGGGACGTGATCTGGGGCCAGCTGGGTGGATAAGGCTGCCATACCTCAGGGATGCTTTTCTGCCATTAGTCTTCAAAACATGTAGAAAAAGAGGTTGTTTAGCGCATAAGTAGCTGTTAAAAAGGAAGGGGGAAGGTATGGGGAGGCATTATAAGCTGTGGCATGATTTGAGTGGCTGCCTGGTAGCGTTCCACATAGACTTCTTTGTCTGAGGCAGCAGTTGGCTGCCTGACAAGGACTGGGAGGATCAATTCTTCTCCATTAATCACTCTCTTCTCAGCATCGGCGCTGCCACTGGTTGGGCCTCTACTGCCAGCGAGAAGGATCGGTTTCCCCCAGCACGAGGTGTTCCATTTCCCCATTAATGGGATCAGTCAGGCCTGCCCAGCCCCGTGGGCGTGGGGAAGCTGTGTGGGGTGGCAGTGGCTGGCTGGGTCTCCTCCCGCTGAGCACGGGCTCAATGGCAGTGCCTCGTCCTTATCCCGAGGAGCTGCAGCTGGCACAGCTTCCAGGGGGATGAGGACTTTTGGGAAGGACAAGTTCTCCTGCTGGAGCAGCACCCAGGTTCATGAAGTGTCACCTTGTTGTCACCACCCATGGTTTCAGGTGTTTGTGTTGTCTTGCTGAATTTTTCACCATGGGTTTTATGGAACAGAGAAGTCCAGTACTTTGCCCCTGAGTCCCTTTCGATCCCTGTGCGTACTTGGAAGAGGTGAGATGGGCTGCTGCTGTGCTTATCCTTCTTTTGGTTTGGCATCAGCAAAAGCGAGAATTATTTAGGAAACCCATTATCACATTGCACTCCAAAAGCACCACACAAAATGTGTTTACTCATTTGTTGGTTAATATTTTTTATTTCTTGCCTGAAGGCAACACAAGAGTTGATATGGCAAGAAGACAAGCTGAGAAGAACTTTATTTACTTATTTTTAATAAAATGGTGCCCCCTCCAGTAGCTTGTTTCATTTTAGCATTTACTGCAGGTACTTCCTCCACACACCTCAGCAGTCCAAGGAAATGTAAGTCTCTAGTGTCCTTGGAGATAACAAAATGTTTTTCAGCAGATGACAAGTAAGTGTTAAGAGCTAGGACCGTTCCCTAACCAGCCATGTGGCACATGTCATGTCCCCAGAAAGAACTGCCAGAGAGAGTTGTATGACATAAAAGCACATTTTTACTTCAAGAAGCTTTTAAGAAGAAGGACCTTGGTCTAATGAGTAAACTTGTATTTTCCTGAGGATGAGAGGATGGAGGGGCATTGCTCACCCCTTGTGGGCTGACGGTTTGAAGACTAACGGTGAAATTTGTTGTCTTTTGTGATTGGGGTTGTGCCCTGGCCAAGGTGGATCAGTGTCTCCTTGTGGGGTTCTTGGTGGCCTGTTTGGAGGGTGGGGATGTGCTGGGGTGGGTCTCAGTGGCAGCTCTAGCCATGGAGCTGGGGGTACTTTTTGCTTTTCTGGCTCTGCTGGTGGATTTGCAGAGCACGGAGAGGCTGGAGCCATGCGAGGGAGAAAAGGAGAAGATGGCTGAGGTGCCACTGGAGGAGATTTGGCATGTGGAGGGGGCAGGGAGCCAGAAGGACTTGTTCTCCTCTGCTGGCAGGGTGACTCTGAGCACGTGAGGCGAGGAAAATCTACTTGAAAAATGAATTTTTAGATGAGAAGTGTCATTTATGTAAGAAAGCAGAATGTAACTGCTCTTCTCTATGAAGATGTGACACAGAGATGCACAAACACACTTTGGGGTGTCCAGAGCACCATGACCCAGTTTCCTCTTGATTCCCTTCCCTGCTCCTTCTTTTTTAAAAAAAAATTGTGGAGACATAGTGATGGAATACAAGATGAGAACAGAAATCATTGGACAGTCTTCAGTGAAGAAGACTTTTATCCTTTAAATAAATCCACTCTGCCACAGAGTGGAAAGCTAAGTGGGGCAAGAAGAAAAGAGCCCTTGCGAGGACAGGCTTATTGATCCCATAATGAATAGTCTTGTGTTAATCTTGCTGAGGCAGTGTCTCAAGACTTATGGCATTTGGCTAGAGGTAAAAGATGTGTATGTGTGTAAATTCATGTTTCCATGAAGTGTTCCAGTCATGTTTTGATGTGCTGGCTGAAATATTATGGCCAGGCTAAATCAAAGCTGGCTGCTTTGGTTTGCCTGCACAAATCCTGCCTCCACCTGTTTTTGAGGACAGCAGAAGATTCTTCTGAGGGATGTGCAATTCGCCCTAACAGGAAAAGGGTGTGGACCATGGTTGTGGTGGCTGAAGAATGAATGAATAAGGTGGCTGAAGAGCCACTTTTAAATGTTTAACCCGAATAAAAGGCTTAGCCAGCTGTAGAAGCCATCACTGGTGTACCCTGGAGCCCACGTTTTGGTGACAGCCTGTGTGTGCATCTGGGCCAAGACCTGATCTCCGTGCAGCATCCCAGTGACAGCCACTGGTTCCAACTGCAAAGCTAAAATTATGTCCTCTCTGCTCTTTATTAAGGATGTTGGCAAAATCTTGCCTTTATTAATTAACCAAACCCACGCCCACTGTAACTGGAGGTAAGCCTTGTACTTTTGTGGAGTTGATTTGTTTATTCAAGGTTAAAATCTGGCCTAGTGGCCTTTATTTGAATAGGGATTGAGTAATGTCACCAAAAAATTTAAGTGAAAATGTCCTTGGGTCATTTGGTTGTTTAGATGTTGCATTACTCCTCCCTGTTTTTAATGGAGGTTCTCTCTGTCTGGGCCCACTTTACATTCTTCAGGGCAGGAATAAAAAAGTTTTGAAGAGTTTATTTTTCAGTGCTTCAGTGTCACTGTTCCTGCTGGATTGATAATCTTAATGGGTTATGTTTGGAATGGTTCCAAATTCTAATTTTGGGAATTGAATTGTTTTAGTGATTAAACAAAGTAACTGAGGGCATCACCCTATTAAATAAGATATTTCATGCATATGATTAATTGTAATCTCAATGTAAATCGTTTTGATTTAGAGATTAATGTTGATTCTTTGCTTCAAATTTACTGTCCATTTGTTTTCCTAATTAAAATTAAAGGTAGAAGACAGATAGCAGAAGAACCTCTTCAGGATGCTGATGTTCACTTTGTTAAATAGAACATTTTTCATTAGGAGGCTCAGAAGTAATAGGCTTGGTATAACTATATTAACCCTCAGACAATAGTGGATAGATTGTATGGGTTTTCTATTGCTGGCTAAGCTTGTCATGCTTTAGATCACTTAAAAAATATTGGTAGCTGATCTTCTGGCTTGAATGCAGTCCCTTTCAAAATTAAAAGGTAGCCTTTGAAAAATAGCTTCCTGCTTTTTAGAGAGGAAATTTCTGCACCACACTACTTGAAGAGAGTGTATTTAAAAGTATATCATGTTCCCAAGTCAAAACAAGAGTGTGTGGGGGTAGAGGGAATGTCTCCTATTCCCTGTCACACAGAACCTCTATACCTGGTCCTGGTCCAAAGGGATCCAGCATCATATCAAGTTTTATAAATGGTTATCTTTTCATTACTGAGCTGTTAAACTAAATCCAGTGGAGTGTGTTAATGCACTGTGTTATCTCTGGGTATGAGAGGCAGAAACATTACAAGGGCAGTATTGATACAACACTTGTGCTTCCAATATATGCTGAGCAAAATGTACGTGAAATATTTTACAACACATAGAGAAGGCATAGAAAGGATTTGTTGTGCTCATGCAGTGAAAATGTGGAAAGGTAACAACATTATAATAATTTTAGTGAGAGGGCTTTAGGTGAAAATGGAAATAACTGATAAAGCTCCAAAGCTGCTTTGTATTAGTGGGGTTTGTTGTGATACAGCATAATGATCTTAATTCATCTTAATAAGAATGCAAGTTATTGCCACAGCAAAGCAGTATTGAAAACCATTGGAGATCAAACAATGACAGCCAATTCCCCTACGTGTCACCACTCTGGTGCCTAATTGTGGTTGACAGCAGCAGCATCTTGTGCTTGGTCTCTAGGAGATCTTGAGATAAGATTGATCAAACTGCAAAGGCAGAGGAAAGTTGGAAAAAAGCAGTGCACCAGAGAGCAATCAAGTACACTGAAGTTGTCTGTGATGGATGTCTGATTGATCTGATCCTTGGCTGCTGCTTGTTCTCCCGTTTCTTCCCAGGATGTGTTTTGTATGGCTTTTGATGCAAATGAAGGCTTCTCTGCCCTTCAATGTGTAGACTACCTGCCCTATAGCAAGGTAGAAATCATCTGGCTCATGTTTTCAGCCTCTTTCATTGAGCCAAAGTCCTTTGGATCCTCTCCTTGCATAACTACTTGTGATCAAATGATATTGAGCCATTTTTAGTTGTGAGCTTTTGGAGTTGGGAGTTGTGAGATACAGGTCTAATTAAATAGCTTTTTTTTCCTCCACAAAATGGAAAATTCATTCAATGTGGAGACTGTAGTTACCATTTCAATAAGAGCCATTTAAAATGTAACACTTATTAAACTGTGAATAATTCAAAACTCAGTTCTGATGCATTCCTGGCATTGCTCATGCAGTGAGCTCTGTTAAGCATGCTGAAAACATAAACTCAAGCTAGTATTTCCTAGTGTACTTCTTCTATGAAAATTGATTTAAGCCAATGTTAATATAGGGAAATCCTCCATCAGTTTAATTTTCCAAAGAGTTTGTTTGTTTACAATTTAAGGAGCATTTTCAGAAATTCTCCTGTAATGTCTGTTGGACATGCAATATATCAGCACAACGCATCAGTGAGATACAATACTAAAGGCAGCTTCTGCTGTCTCAAAATGTGCTTTCTCACATGTCCTGTAGGACCAGTTTGTTTTCAAGCTCTGTTATTGGTTGTAGTTTACCTCCCAACACTGTTTAAAGTTTCCTTCTTTTCCAGATGTGCACATTCTGTGTGTTTGAGGTGAGCAGGGTTTGAGCTCTGGGTCCTTGTCAGTTGTGCAACCACAGCTGGATTGGAGAGGGCAGTTCAGTGTTCCCTTGCTGCTGTTTGGTTTCCCAGGGAAGTCAAAGATAATGACAGGGGAATGCTGCCCTAATTTAGGTTTTATTGGAGCCAACCTACCACTTTGTACCCACTACAGACAGAGCTGTGCGCTCCTACTGATCCCAGCAGCGTGCAATTCCCTAATTATCCCCTAGCAGTGGAGAACTTCCCATGGAGATCAAGGAGACACTGAAGAGCTGCAGAGGAGTACCTGTCTATTTATCCTTTCAAAGACCTTCTGAGGGAGGAAAAGGAAGCCCTTGGTCTGCTCTCCCATTAGTTACCCCTGGAGGATAGGGACAATTCCCCTCGTGGTGAGGTCTTTACACAAGGGAGTCAATGCATCATCTTCTCCTTAGGAACAAGCTCTTGCTTTCCTTTGTTTCCTCTTGTTATATGTGAACCAATTTGTTCCTGATGCATTTTGTCCTTTTCTAGTTAGCTTTGTGTCTTGTCTTTAATGCACTGTGATTAATGGTGGTTCTTTTGTATTCCTCAGTCATGTAAACTTGTTTTTGACATATGATTTATGTTTCTTTCTGTTTTCAAGTGCCTGTTTCTGGCACAGCCGAGATGGTCTTGCTATGCATTCTGTTCCTCTCTATCAGAAGAAAAGCTGTTTTGCTTAAAATAATTCTGTATGTATATACACATGCTTTTTTTTTCTGACTGCTTTAATCCACAGTGTTATTTATTACTCCCATATGTCAAATTCTCAATTGCTTCTCTTCTGTTCTCCTGTTAGTCAGGACTGGAGCAGAAATAACTCCCCTCTAGTACTTTCTCTAAATTTATTTTTTTTTATAGGTGGAAGTGGTTAGGGGAGGTTATGCAGAGATCATCCCATTGAATTCCAAGTGGTCAGTGTGGCTCTGTGCTGCTTTATCAACATCCCTAGATGAAGTTCTCTGCCCTATGCATCACTGGCTTCTTTTCTGGGTGGCTTTTCATCTAGCAATAGTAAAATGCCTATCATGACATCAGCCTTGGTGTCTTTTTTCCCTTTTTTTTTTGTCTTTTTTTCCTCATTTCACATTGAATTACTCCTGAAATTTAATGTCATAAACTCATGCTTTCTTCCTACAGAGTGAGTTGTGCTCAGCTGTACAGAGTTTGCCCAGGAAAATCTCTTCTAGTGATGGTTCAAGTGTGAGAGCTCCTATTTGTTTCTCCCTCTCTCCCCTGCTCCTAGGGTTGCTGTATGGACATCCAAGTGAGTTTCCCTAAGTGTCGAGCTGCTGCTGCTTCTGATAGACTCTATTACAGCTCCTTATCACTTCCCCAGATTTCAGCCCTCTGGGCCAGAGCGTTGCTTTTAGAACGCTCGGATTTTGTTATCCTCCGCTATTCAATCTGCCTTCAGATCTCTCCTACTCGATAGGCAAGCTGATACCTTCCCCCCCTGCTCTTCTTATCTCTGCTCGGAGACACTTCTTAGTGGGATAACATCCCCTAGTTGGAGGAGCCAGAGATGCCTTGCTGGTGCCATCTGCACAGCTACAGAGAGGCATCTGTCTCTGTCACTGCCAGCCCACGGGCTCGGTGCCTGGGCCCCAGCCTGGCCCCCACCCAGCCTCCATCCCTCACAGGTGAGCGGGGGCCTGGTGCCCTCCAGCTCCTCTGCAAAATCGGGGGCCTGCTCTGAAAGAAATGGGGAAGAGGAGAGGAAAAACACCGGACAAAAGCTTGCTTTAAATATGGCTTCTGGTCAGTGTCAAAATTTGGAAATGGAGGTGTTTTATGTTGACACAATGGAATTAGAAAAGGTTTATCAGAATGTTAAATCATAAAGGAAATTAAACTCTTTTAAAGTGCCTTGCTGTGCAGTGCGTAATCACTGCAGAGGATAATGCTTAACCTGAAACCCTTCCTGATGCTGCTTTTCTTGCATGGGTGGGAGATCACCCAGGAGAGGAAAGCAGGTTTTTCAATCAATTAAGCACAGTATATTTACTTTATATATATATGCATATATATTCTATTCCTTATGTCACTGCTTATTAAACTGAAATTCATCATCGCAGTTTTTCAATGACTTATAATTTAACCTTTTGCTCTATGTAAATATTCAGTTCTCCATATAGCAATCAGAAGAAAGCCTGGTGAACCTAATAATGCAGGATTTGATACAAAATATGTGCAGGAGATAATTGGTGAAATGACCTTTCATTTGTGGCAGTAACTTCATATTCCTGATTCAGAATTATTCCCCTGCCTTCCACCTCTTTCAGCTTGTTGTTTTGAATAATGACATCTCTCAATTGGCAGATATCAGATCTGAAGGAAGGAATTTTCAGGAGGCGAGTTATACCCCGTGGACACACTTCTGCCTAGGGTGGAAATGTCTGAGAGCCTGTCAGTAAATGAGCCTGGGCTGCTGTGAGCACTCTTGGAATTGCCCAGGCTGGCATTTCACACTGAGCATGCCCCAGGACACTGTCTAAACCTTTGTTAACTTTCAAATATTTGTAATGAGAGGACCTGAAGGTGCTTATGGTGTTTCAAGAGTTACCAAGTGCTGCTCGAACTCCAGGTTTTTCAGGGCTGTCAGTGAAGTAGCCGTGACAAGGAGTTAAATCCCAAGTGTGGAGACTCTTGCAGGGACGCAGTCTGTGGATCAGGGTACAGACGTCGACTGTGTGAGCTGGGAGATGTGAAGCACGTCTGGATGTGGCTTCCAGCAGCCAAAACTTGGGGATTTGGCCTGTCATGGGAGTCCTCCTTCACAGGAGCCATCTCTTGCCAGCTGCTTTGCCACCTAATTGTGCTTGTGTGGCAGGCAGTGAACATTTCTCTCCATTTCTGTCAGTGTGGAGGGGGCACAGCTGTCTAGGAGTCAACACCAGAGGTCAAGGTTTCTTTCTTGTTTCTGCAGAAGAAAAGGAACCACCTCACCTCCTTGGTGTGCTTGGCACTATCAGCTGGAGTCACCACGGTGAGAAATGGCAGCTCATGAGACAACTTAATGTTTCAATGCTGGATGGAAAGTGTGTGTGCCTAAGGAAAGGCTGTTCTCCATATCCCTGCTTTTGTAGGGAAAGAACTGTCATTATTTCCCAAGAGCCAGCTGTGACCATGGACAGCACTCTCTGCAGCCCATCCTGCTGTTGGGGAGGGCATGGATGCTGTTTCAAAACAGAGAATTTTCAGTTTTGTCTCATTCAGCTGCACCACATTCCAGCTCCCCAGCAGCTGGCCACTGCAGCTTGAGGAGTTGGAGCTTAATTGTGCACTGAATATATCTTACTGGAAAACATATTTATGAATGGCTGTAGGAGGCTGGATTTTATGAACGTGCCAGAAAGAAAAGTCTGAGTACCAAATGCTATCAGAACCCAGATAACAATTACTTGTAAGACAGGAAATATGATTGAGCTAATAGAAAATATCCCAGATTCTTCAGCTGCCTTGTATGCTAACCCTATTTTTTTTTTTTTTTTTGTTAAGATGAAAGGTAAAAATGTGTGGTTTTCAGTATGTTACTTTATAGTGCCACTTTTTCAGCATTAGCTGATTTTTTTTTTCCTTACCTTTCTATACCCATCTATGTGAAAAATAACCTATTTGCTAAAGGGGAATTTAAAATTAGTTTCACAGTGGACAGAGGAGACCAGAAAGCTTCCTTAAAATACTTCTCTTTGTTTTACATCTTGATTGCTCCTGAACACTGTGAATGCCCATTCTCATGTCACAAGCAGCCAAGAATTGAGGCCAAGTGCCAGCAGCAGTGGATGGTGCTGCTGAAACTTGCATCCTCTGCCTGCTTAGCCCAGAGGAGCACTATGTGAGACTGGAAAGGCATCTTAACTTACACTTTTTTAAAGGACTTCAGAGCTGAGGGCTTGTGAGGTTTTACTTGTGAGGCGTTGTTTGTTGAAGGAATTTCCATGCAAACATTTGGTGAAAGGGTTTCTCCTTGATTTGTTCTAACATCTCTGAAATTATGGGCGCTGATAGAGGCAATATCTCACTTTTCTGCTCCGTGGGAGCTCTGAGCAGCCCTTGTTGCAGGGGCAGTCACTGACCGTGCTACAAAGGCCATGTGCCCCAGAAAAAGGTTTGAAGCCGTGCATCACTTTGCTAAAGCTGGCCTTCAGAGCACAGGTTCTAACCCATGTGGTGTTCTATGTAGGAAAATGGTATTTTCCTTGTGTCTCCTTGAAAAAGAAATGGGGGAGGTCCTATGGCACAACAGTTGAATGATTTCTGCATGACTGACTTTAATAAATTGTATCTGTCTAGCCTGAAACCTTTTTTACTTTCCACAGTGTTTGGGATCTTTAAAGCTGTATTCCACATTATTTTTCCTGTGAGAATTTTTTGTCATTAGAAGCCCAAACAGATATGAAAGTGTGTGATGAACATGAAACTGGCCATGTGGTCTTGGAATATGAATTTTGTGTGCTGTTTAGCCTTGACTTCTGAACAGAGAGGCTAGAGGAATTTGCTTGTGGGTGATTAATTTTCCATGAGAGTGTTAGCAGATTACTGCTATGTTTCAAAATAAACGAACTTTCTGTAATGTGTATAATTCCCACAAAAATATGTATTAACTACCCATTGATTACCAGCAGGGGAGAAATAAATGCGAAAAATCTCACCAAAAAGATTTTAATGGAAATTTGCCCAAAGGAAAAGGAACTGGTGGTGCTGGTAGCCAAGAAGGCCAATGGAATCCTGGCTTGGATCAGGAATAGTGTGGCCAGCAGAACCAGGGCAATAATTGCCATGTGTACTGGACACTGGTGAGGCCACACCTCGAGTGCTGTGTCCAGTGCTGGGCTCCTCACAGCAAGAATAACCCTGAGGGGCTGGAGCACGTCCAGGGAAGGATCTTGGAGGTGTCTTCAAACCTAAATCATTCTGGGAAATGTTTTTTTTGGCCAGCTCTTTGATAAAAGATGTTTGTGGAGGCAGAGAAGGGTGAAAGCCCACTGCTGGGAATGGTTTAGGAGGGACTTTATTCAAACAGCATTTACTGTGCATTTCAGAGAGTAGTTGGGACCATATTGAACATGTAGGGGAAGGACTCTGGGTTATTTGGCAGCAGAAGATACAGAAATAAGTGGCACAAGTGATCAGGAAGGATTCTTACCTCATGGCTGTCTCATAACTCAAATTTGCAAGTTGTGTTTGCTGTCTTGTGCTCTCCCCTGTGCTGTGCCCCCTCAGGGAAGCACTTTGCAGGAATGTGAAAACATTGACCATTTTTGCCCAGGTTTGAATGAGACTGGTGAATGTGGAGAGTAGCATTTGGTTTGTACCATTGCACCAGGGACTTCAGCAGCACCACCCTCTGCTGATAGAGCAGGGACCTAATCTGGCTGGATGGGGGCAGCAGGAAAATTATTTTAAAGTTGCTTCCATACACGGCTGTTCTGTTGAAATGATATGGCACCCATTGTTTCCTCCCCCCCCACATCCCCAAAGTGTGTGGATGCCACTTCATTTACTAAAGGGAAGAATAGTTTATTATAGTATCTGTAGTTGTTCTTGGCATTTCTTTGCTAGTAAGATGTGTGGCTGGAAAGTTTAAGGTTAGTGCTATAAAAACGTCATCCTTTATTTAAAAAAAATAAAATAAAAGTGATACATTGCTATATGATAATGAAGCACTTTGATTAAAAGCACCCAGCGGCCCGTGATGCATGGGAGCTGGCTGGAATACCATTGGAGTGTGATTAATTATTAGCTGCTCTTTATGAGGTCTGGTGGCTCTTCGCAGAATTGGTTTTGAATGGTGGCAGAGAGGCAGGCTCTTGTTTGGAATGCTGCACAACGGATGTGTGGATGCTGGCAGCAGCAGGTGCCGTGGGAGGGGTGAGGGAGGGCAGAGCCTTTCACCTGCAGCCTCTTGCTCAGGCTGGAGTCAGGCGAGCTGATGAGGCGATGGAGCTGCTGCGGATGGGCTGGTCGGGAGCCAGCCCAGCTCCTGCCTCGTGGGTGTGGAGCTGTGTCTTAAAAACTCTGGTGGAGCCCAGTGGGGCTCTGCTTGGGCTCTCAGCTCTGCCACACACTCTGCCATGAGGTTTTTGTGCTGGTCTCCATGCTGTCTCCTCTCTTCTGGGGTTAAACTGAGGAGTTAACATAATTTATCCCCTTTTATGACAACTGTATATGATTTAAACTTAGGTTTTCAGAAAGAAATAACACTAATTCACTGGAAGAGACTTGTTAGAAGTTGATCATCTGAGAAGTTGTTATTACTGCAAAGGATTTTCATAATTCTTCAGTCAATAATTTGACTTCATGAAACTAAAGTGAAATAATAAAAAAATGTTTCCCCTTGTTCTTCCCTCTACAATGCAAAAATCTTTGTTTCTTGTGAATGCTGCTCTCTGCAAAGAGTTAAACATTTTAGGCTATTACTAAGTCTGGAAGCATCAAAAAACAATTTAATACCATTTTTGCATAGGTAAGACCCTCAGAAGGAGTTAGAGATTTGTCTTACTGTGGTTGGTTGGCTAATTTGGCCACCTGAACTCTTGGGAGAAAGAGCCTGAGATATTTCTAAGATCTTACTTCACGTGCAGATGAGAAACTGAAATTGTTGTTTTTATTATTTCAATCTGAATTCATTGGAAGCTGTCAAATGATTTTTCAGATGTACTTTTCTGAATGGAGCTTGAAGAAACAAATCTGATGCTAGAAATGCACATGTCCTCATGCTGGATTTCATGAAAAGCAAAAAATCAAAAGCCTCCAAAGCAACAAAAAAACCCCAACCCTGAAAGCATTTAGTGATAATCTGAAAAGCAAACAGAAAACCTTGATGAATTGGATTGGATCCTGGGAAACATGAGACAATCGATGTTGAGCGTATGGTTATCCCATGAGACGAGAGGTTAAATCTGGAAATGTTGAAACTCTGTCCCAGCACTTAGTACCCTTCCTCTAGGGTAAAACTTTAGTAAAAATGTTACTTTTTTACTAAAAATGCTCTTATATTATGCTCTGGTTGACAAAAATAAAAGAATGGCGCAATTAGGCTTGAACGTTGTCCTCTTGCTTTTGGATTAGAAATGTTGTATTAGAACAGTTTTCTTGAAGGAGCAATCAAGAAAGTCATGGCTGGTATTTACCCAAGCAGTCCTTTGCACAACAAACAACAGAGAGCAGTGGATGGCAGTCAGGGTTGGGATTTTTTTTTCCTTTTCCTGGAAACATCTATTTGGGGCAGCTGCAAGGAACAGAGTCTGGGGAGGAGCAAGGTAGGCGTGGCTGGGAATATTTTTTATTAAATATGTGAAGGAATGAAAGGCGAAGCACCAGCTGCCTGAAAGGCTCCAGCCTGCACTGGCAATGCGAGGACGAGGGGAAGGTTTCAGGACTCTGATAAAGAGCCCTGGGCTGCAGCTCTGCGTGTGGCTCTCCTGGATGTGGCCAGGAGCTCCCAGTCCTTGAGCTGAAACCTGGAAGCACTTGGGCTGCAGATCTCCAGCAGTGCTTCCTGCAGGTCCAGCCTTGGGGAGGGATGATGCTGGGACGTGAGGATTTCTTTCCCTCCCTCTGGATGGGAAGGGGATCTGTGCTTGGAGGGGGGTCTCTTCCTTATTATTCAGTTGGGAGATAAACAGGATCCCGCTATGGTCATACTCAATGTCTTTTCGTCCTGAAATGTCTCTTTTAGTGCAGTCCCACTGCCACTTACTCCGTAGCTTATTTCATATACGAAAGTAATAGTTTATAAATTACATTTGTGGTTGACTTTTGCTTATACGTCATAAAGAGAAGTATCCTATAATTATTATGGTCCCCTAGTAAATGCACCGTTATTACCTAGTTATTTTGGCCATATGGATTACACCATATTTAAGGTCCCAGTTCAATAAAAGTACATCTGGTTCCTGTGCTGCAAAAACCTATTAAAGATTGAGGAAACCATGCAAATAGATTTATATGGTCTTTTGTTGGATTTTATAGTGTTTAATTGGCCTTTCTATTGAGAGTAACCATGACAAACTTGAAATTCTGGGAGTAGCTGCTCTAAGCAATATTCCTTTAGTTACTGCAGAGTTAATGTCTGCCATTCTCCTGCTAGGACATGTTTTAAGGGTCTCACTTGTTCGAGTCTCCTCCACTTCCTTTGGGAGAATATCTCACAGCCTCATAGGCCTCTGTGTCAGGAAGTCTTTGACCACAACTTATGTAACTCCATATGTTTCATATGGATTTCTCCTCGGCCTATGGAAAATATGGCACAGGGCTTCAGCAGAGATTAAAAAAAGAAAAGGACTTGAACATGAATGGCATTAGGAACACTTTCCATGTAGTCTGTGAAGCTGGTTGGTTAAAGCTGAAAATGGGCTGAAGGGATGTTTTTGGGGGAGGGATTCTATAGCTGGGATGAGCAGCATTTCAGGTCAGGGAAACAAATTTACCAGGAGAAATGCAATAGCTGAAATATTTTTGCTTCCTCTCCACTGATAAGCTCCTGGCCAAGCAGACTTTGTAGTGCTACCACAGTTTTCTGATGTTCTTGCACTTCAAACAACCATCATCTGCAGATTTCGGACTTTTCCCCCCGTATTTTATTTTAATTTACATATTTCCTTTTAAAGTACTTAGCACATCTAAATTTGTTGTACATATTTACAGCAAATTTAAAACTAGCTCCTGGTTTAGGTCAAGACATGGAGTGTTTGGCCCCTACCAGAAGTGTTTAGGCTCAGGTGAACTCCTGACAATACCCTTGAAACTGTGTGTGGTCTTTTGTCAGCTGTGAAATCCAAGCCAGAGCCCGGAACCAGCACTTCTGTTTTATAGATGGGAGAGAAGGCTGATGTTCCTCAGGCTTTAATCTGCTGCTGGAAGTTTCTTTGAAACATTACTGCAACTTTTTCCCTTGGTTCTTTTCCTCCCCTCCTTCCTCCCAAGTAAATCTTTAATGAGAATCTGAGTAATTTAGTGTATCTCTGTTTCTGAAGCGAGAGGGCAAAAGTTTTGCTTCACTTATTAAGATATTCGTCTAAGATGGTTGTGGATCATTTTCTTGTTGGCATGATGACGACTTTTTTAGCTTTAGGCTGGTGCTCTCAGCTGTTATTAAAGTGTGAAGTGATAAACTCCTTTTATCTGAAAAGATGCTTGAGACTTAATCACAAAACATACCCAGATAACATTAATTTCTGCTAACCAGTTTTAAGGAGCGAAAGTTGAAACTTTTTATGACATTCTTCATCTTTCTGTAAGGAAAAATAACTTTGGAGCAAACTATATCTGGTAATCCATGCAGGAATTAAAATTACAGTGCATGAAGGATACCTGGCATAACAGAGCTGAGTTCCTATGCAGTCAGCTTACTTAAAATGGGAGCAAAATAGGATTGATGTCCGTAGGATTCACTGGATCCCTCTTTGGGACCATGCATTTCCTTGGGGCTGCCTCTCGTGAGCATGGACTATGCTGGACACTGAGGGGGATAAAACCCCTTTTCTTTCTTCCTCTGAAAACAGAACTTCAGACCACACATATCCGACCTTTGGTTGTGCCAGAGCTCAAAGTGTATTTTCTGTGCACAGAGAGGCGGGACACATTTTTTTGCCTGAAAACGCACTTATTTTATTATTAATTATCTGGACGTTTTTTGAGGGGGAGGTAGCAAACAGAGACTGGTTTTGCTGTGTGAGGGCACATTCCACTTCCAGCTCCAGGGTGTCCTGTGAGTGGGAAAGGGGGCATGAGAGGAGCCACAGCCAGAGGCTTAAAGGAAGCGTGAGGGAAAGCTTTGTGGGAAATGCATCTTCCTAGGAGGAGAGACAGAGGAGAGGGCTCCAGCAGCAGGTCGCCCAGGATCCAGGCTGGGTGAAGGGCTGTGAGGAAGGGAAAGGAGCAGAGGGGCAGGAGAAGGAGCTCCCACCTGGGAATGATGCCACCAGGAGCAGCTGCTCACCCCACTCTGCTCCAGCTGTTTTTTGTGAGGGCAGATCCCTGCCAGGGGAGGGGAGGGGGGAGCATCCAACATCTGCCACAGTCCTGGTTTCAGTGCCTGCCTTTAGTGGGAGCACACCGGTTCTCTCCTCCCCTCTGTGTGGTGTCGTGGCAGGGATGATGGGAAATGACAACACTGGACCAAAAAACCCCACCCAAAAGTGCTATTTGGCTAAAATGTAAATAAAGGTCTTGCAAAACCAATGACCTACCTCCTGCCCTCCAGCTCCCCAAATAAGTGTGGAACTAAATGTTTGAGTTTGAATGTCTTTACTAATCAAACCCCTTATTTGGGTGAAAGAAATGCGTAATGCAAAGAAGTAGGATAAAATTCCCCATTTAAATGAGCATGTAAAATTTGTCTTTGTGGCGGTGTTGCCTTTACATTCAACATAACAACTTTGAAGCATCCAACTTCAGCTAGAGTCTGTTGAGCTCCTTGGAGTCACCTTCTCTTTCATGCCCAAAAAATAAAAGGCAATACCAGATTTTTTTTTGTTTTAACTTTGTGTGAAATGTATAGGTATGCTTGACAGAATAATAATAAAAAAAAGACCCTTAGGAAGGCAATATGCTCAGGGTCAGAGCATCTGTCTTTAATGTAAATTGGACCATCTTCAGGCATTTTCTCATGTGCTGTGTTTGCACGTTTTTGTTTATTATTGTCAGATGAGCTGCCTTTATAGAAGGGACATGATCTATTAACTATTTACATGCACACATCTGTCTTGTATGGAAACCTACTGGCACAGGAAAATGTGTCGTGGCTTGTAAGGATGCAGGTTCAGCCAACTGCTGCTCCTGTGAACCGAATGAGCATCTCTTCAGCAGCTCTCACAAGCAGTGTTTGCTCGGCTTTGCAGCTGCCTCAGCCTCACACGTGCATCCTCCTGGGCTGTAGCTGTAGTTTTCCCTCTTTCCTGGAGAGTGTTTACATTAAGATGCTCAAAAAATGAAGCAGAATCAAATTTAACAATGAAATAAATCCTGACCAGATGTAACTGTGCAGAAGTCTGGTTCAGCCGTTCTGGGTTTGGAATCCAGGAGCTGCAGAAGTCTCCTGCATTTCTGTTTATCCTTTGAGTAGGTTTCTAGCACTGTTCCAGATTATATTGTTCAGACTTTTCACTGGAACAACACAACCAAGAAAAATTAAAAAGAAAAGAAATTGTATTTTCAATCGAGCACAGAATTTCAGGTGGGTCTACCTGATGCTTCATTAACATTTGTGTTTGACAAACAGTGTGGAGGGTGAAGTGCAGAATATGAAAATCAGCGTTAGGTGATTTTTTTAAGGGAATGTGCTTTTTGCTGCATGCGAGACATCATGAATGCATAGATATCTGCATCCACTGGGCAAGGAACATTCTGTGTGTGGGGAATAGCAATGAGGGGAGCAGGGTGGAAGGCTCGTGCTGACATTCAGAGTAAAAGCAGCAGGAACACCAGCAGCCTGCCCATGTGGTGAGCTATGCAGAAACATGACAAAGATCAAGGCAGGAGGTCCCCAAGCTGAGGCTCCTCCCTCGGCACCATGGATCCAGAGCTGCCTGCCAACTGTGCTGAGATCCAAATTCTTCTTCCCTTCATATTCAAAAACTACAGAGAGCAGTTTGCTGAGATGTTGCATTGTCACACTTTGTTCTTCTTACTGATCTCTGCACAAAGGGATGTAGCTGCGACTTCTCATAATCACGAATATAAAACTTGTCAGTTTTTTCCCCTGTGATTTTCTTTTCTTCTTGCAAAAGTTTATTTTACATTCGTGCCTCCATTTTCTTGGGATTGTGTTTCTAGCAAGCTACTTGGATTTTCCTTATTTCTGTGTGAGTTTTACTTAAGAGACAAACCAAAATTATGTATGGGCAGAGTGGGTTCCCTCCCAGGCTTACCTTATCGTGGTTCTGGTTGTACAAATTTTAGTTTTTCTTGCACGATAATCCTAAAAGGCAGAGGGGGCTGATATTATTTGAACACAGGATTTCCTGCAAAGAGGATTCAGCTTGGCTTTCAAATTCAGAACTCACATGCCAGTCTCACAGGGAGGAATGTATATTCCAGCATCTTCAGTCTCTGCTCTGGACTTGTGTGGTGTCTGGTTATGGGACACGTTAAATCTTTGTGTGACCATCTTGTGCCTTTATCTTTTCCCCCCTTACGTGTTTGAGGTGGTTTTTCTTGTGTGTGGTTAGTTTTTTAGGTTTAGTTGGGATTTTTTGTGTGTGTGTGTGTTTTAAATTCAAGTTTAGATTTTTATAACAGCGAGCTGGGTGGGTTTTTTTTTTCTTCCTTTGTTCCTACTTAGATGATATCTCAGCTTTGGAAGCTTTTTCTGAATTGAAATTTCGCATGGATATCTTCACCTCAAGCAAATTTGAAAAAAACCATGGTTGTAGAACCTGCTCATGTTTTTAACCAGAGATTCTAATACAGTGTGATCTGCTTACCTGGTCAGTACATGACCAAAAATGTCACATTTTAGATGAGTGGATTTTTCCTGAAGTTGTTCACACCTGCTGGTGTTTTCATTCTGTGTGATTGTGTGAAATCTTTAAAATGGGAGCTCATATCGGTGAAGATGTGCTGGTTGTGCAGGTAAGGATTATCAATCTTTGTAGCATATTGGCTCAAAAACCTTCTTTTGGTTTTGAATTGAAAAGTTACAGGACTGCACAAACGTACATTTTTTAACTGGGATAAAACCAGGGTGAAAAAAGACCTGTTTTCATTAGGCTTTTTCACCAGCCTATGCCATTTCTGGTTAATGCATATTTATTGTATAATGGTTTGGGTTGGGAGAGAGCTGAGAGATCACCTCACTCCAACTCAAGGCACCATGCACTGCCTGGTAAAATCAAATCCCGCTGGATGTAGGATGCTTCCGTAGGTTTGGAGCAGCCTGCACAGCCCTACCTACCCCCATGTCAGCAATTCCTGACCCTGATTTCTTGTCCTTGCCTCTAACAGTAAATAAAACGCTGCCACTGAGAAATTCTGCCTTCTTAATCTCCAGTCTTTTCTTGCTTGTTGGTAGCTTGAAAGCAAAATGCATATAATGATATATTGATTTCTGTGTCAGGTTATCAATTTGCTGTATTTCCTATTAAAATCCCCAAATAGACAATATCCAATTATGTGATACGTTTTGGAAGGAAGATTAAAAATATTTTTAAAAAATCAATTGAATTTAGGTCTGTATCCTTTTGAAATGTGGATTGAATGCAGCTGGCTCTGGCTGGGCTTTTATGGCTTGCTATGGCCCTTTAGAGTGTCACTGCTTTAAAGCTGAATAAATATCTAACAACCAAGAGATAATAAAAATGTTCTTTAGTATTCTATTCCCGGTGGCTTAGGAAAGGTTACAAACCCTGATATCTGGTTAGTGGTCCTAAGGGTTTTCCAGCAAGTTATTTAACTCTCCATTTATTAATTTAATTTACAGTAGTTAATGAGAGCTAAAATGCAGGCACAGGATCCAGGTTCCCAGAAAAACAGACATAAATTATGAGTAAGTTTAAAGAGCATGATGTATCAAGTGATCATCCTGCTAAACCACCAGGAGTTTGGTGTCTGTACCCACAGATATTTATGGTAATCCAGCTCTGCCTTCTAGGACAGAGCTTTCTCTTAGTCCTCAGTGCTGCTCTGCCAGTTCCCACTCATCTCGTCTCCAAGACAGGGAAAGATTTCAAAGCTGGCATTGAAAGGAACATATGAAGTGCAATTAAAAATGCAGTGGGTGTTGGAAAATGGGTGGGGTAATTCAGTGTGGCATTCTTACTGTCTGGTATAAAACTGCAGGCACCTCTATGTGGTGTTTGGAAAATAAAATTAAAAAAAAAAATCTTTGTTATATTCTGTTAGTCTAGATCAAAGCTGGTTCACAAACTCTTAGTGTTATGGAACATCTTTCCTAAATCTAAATATAATTCTGTCCACTCTTTGCCAGGTTTTAAGGTCCAGATGTCTCAGGCTTGTATTTATGCTGAAGGAAGGGACGCTAATCTATCTTAATATTCTTGCAGTAATCACCAACAATGTTGTAGGGTCTTGGGGCTGGTTCCTTTGAAAACTTAGATGTGCTAATAGGTGTTTGTCAAAGTGAGGTCCTGGTGGACTCAGACCCTCAAAAATGTGGTTGAGCCAATGTTTATTTTTCTAGGCATACAGGGACGCAAGGGTTTATATAAGATTATGTATATAGAAGTTAGTGGTGTGGAATTATGAGCCATTTGATTAAATGGGTGCTGAAGTGTTCAACTCCTTAAAGACCAGTTCAGCCTGGGTATTTGAAAACAAGCACCCTTAATCTAAGTCATTGTAGTTTTGGTATTGTAACCAAATATAACTGTGCTCATAGCAGTCGTGGAATAAAAGGGAAAGTGAAAATTAAACAGGGGAAAATTTACTGCTGTTTCGATCATGCTGAGTTATTGTAGTCATGTAAGAACACTTAGAAAAGCATGAGCAGTTAGAATGCCAAGTTTCTACAATATTATCTGGCAAGAAAATGGTGCAGTATTATATAAGTTAATATTTCTTGACACATGTTGACATTTTAGTCAAAGCTTCTAAATAATTTTAGACTTTAAGGAGTATGAGTGTATTTTCCCCTGCATTCCTGGCAATGTTTTCAAGTTGTTTGGTGTGGAGCTTGCTTGATTCCGATCTGCCCTGTATGCTTGTAACTTAGAAATTTTTAAATTTAACTTGGGCAGTTCATTCGGCACAGAGGTTGAGTGGGAAGTTCTCTGCTCTAGAGCATGTGCCCTGGTTTTAATATTTTATTGTTTGGAGATAACACCTTCATCTTGTGACATGATCACAGTCTTTTTAAAGTGTGGGAGCAGCATTGTAGGGAGTGGTTATGCTGAGCTCTGGGGGAAATACAGAAGCTGTTTCAGGAAGCACTATTGGGTTTCAGTGAGATTGCAAGATGTCATTGATGTGCTTGGATGTGAGAGTAACTTCAAGCTGGTTATCTTGGTGCTGACTTGCTTAAACCTGATTTTAGCGGGGTGATGCAAAGACACCCGGAGTATCCTAAGGGAATACCAGTAGTTTGTGCACTAAATGCAGGGTGTATGCAACAGACACTCTGCATGCACTGCACAGAAAGTGGTCAGTAAGGTCTGTGTGGCTGCAGCCAGGCTGATTCCTCCTTGATACACCTCAGACATCAACCAGACAGGGGACAACCTGCTGTCATCCTTCTTGGGCCTTCAGAGGGAGAGAGAGAGACTCCCCAGCTCGCTCTGGATGGGCTATTTCCCATGAAGTGGGACATGAGAACCCAATTCTTTCCCTTGTCTATTAAAGAGAAAAATAACCAAGCTAGCCAGATATGATCCAAGGCAGAGAAAGTGGGCAAACACCCAGAGAGCATCCCTAGAGTGCTTTCTCCCTCTTGGTTTTCCGAGGAGCTTCCACCTGGAAGCAGAGAGGGTGAGGAATGACCCCTGCCTTCAGGAACAGATGAGGGTGTTCCTGCTTTGTGTGGGGAAGGCGCTGCTGGGTGATGTGCAGGGTGTGTGAGCACTGATAAGTGGAGAGTGCAATTTTAGCTGCTGTGTTTGTGACAGCCAACGTGCCCGTGGCAGCTCTCTGGAACCTGAATCCTGCTGGCCAGAGAGGCAATCTGCGGAGATTAATTTTAGAGGATGTACTATTTACTAGGATTTGAGGAGGGAATGGAGGGTTGAATTAAGTGTGGAGGAAATAGGCTGAGTCAAGTTCCAAAACTGTTTTATTATGGTCACCACTCACTGTCTGGTGGATAAACTCAACCACCTTAATAAATTTGGGGCTGCAGTACACTGAACTTGCTGTAGGAAAAAGTGGAGACACAGTAACTACACCTCACAGAAACATTCAAATCCTGTACCAGAGGCTGCATCTCACAGTTCCAGCTGCTGCCCTATGGGTCACTGAAGCTTTACAGTGCTTGTTCTGAATTCTAAATATTATCTTGTAAGCTCTTGGGTGGAGTTGGCTTTGGTCTATTGCTTGGTGCTTCATGAGAAGCTCTACTGAAATATTTAAAATATATGATAGTATAAACCTTGGAAGATGATAATAGAAGTTCAGATCTTTGTAGTGTCATGTACATGATTTAGCTGCTTTTGTTATGTGAGATAACGAGTATTAAAACTAATTATTTACATCCATATGAGCTCCTCCAGTAACAGTGCAGGAAGAGAGTAAAGAGAAAGTTTTTTTTGGAGCAGTTTCTGGGTCAGGCTGCATTGTTTCCTAAGCCATAAAAGGAGCTGAGCCACACACAGTCGCTGCTGTGAGGTCTCTGCTCTTGTACTGCCGCTCTGCCGAACACCCGCGTCTGACCACCTGTTCTCACTCAGCCCAAAGCATCCAGAAAAGAACTTCAAACCACAAAAAACTGCCTTGAAAACAGCTGCCCTGTCCCATCCAGCCACACAGTCATTTCCAAGCTGTTCTCTGAAATAGGCCTTGCCATGAATAATGGGGAAGGGCAGGTGGGTAGGAGGCCAAACGCCCTGGAGATCTTTCTTCCTTATAAATCAATGCTGGAAAAAATATCTTTCATTTAGAGCGGGGACTCAAAAGACTATCTGCATTCTCACCTATTTCTGGTTATACTGAAGATGTTGTCTGCTGGAAATCCTCGTGGTTTCAGATGTGACTGCATCTCAAATTATGCTCTACTGATTTGACCTCACTTCACTAGAAATAATGTATCTTTATTATCTTCTTAGAAGACCTGGTTCCAATACTGAGAAGTGAAGCTTTGCTTTTTTTTGTGCTTACTTTTTTAGGAAAGTTAATTAACTATTTTCTGAAACACGTGTAAAATACAATTAGTGGTATATTTTACTGTGTTGTTTTTGAAAACAGGCAGATAATTACCTTCAAAAAATAACAGATTTTAATCTAAATAAGTATCTAAATTATAGTCATTGAGTTGTAAAGAAAAACTAATTCAGCTAATCCTTATTTGCATGTGCCAATTAACTAAGTGTTAATCAATCTCCTATATAAATGAAAATGAGAGGACTTAGCTCTCTGGTAAGATAATGTTTTTTATTAACAACAAGTAAAACCTCCTATTGCTATTGCAGGATGAAAAATTTCCACTTCTCTTCCTGTTTAAAATGCCAACAAAACACAGAAATAAAACACTTCTTTTTTAAAAAAATCAATTTTTGTGTACCTGTATGTTGAGAAACTTTCCGTCAAAATGTTATGATTGCTTTTATGACTTGTGAACTCCAAAAAGAATGCAGGAATAGTTCAATAAACAAGCACTCTTATTCTCTGCCTTCTTTTCCCTGTGTTGCCTCATAGTTTTGAAGAATATACCTTAGTGCAGGCACCATTGCCTTGGAAGTATGAGCCCAGTAAAAATATTCCCATGTGGGGAATTGTGATGTTGAGAGTACAGTGGAGAAGCCAGGAACAAGCATTTTGATATTTTTTTTTTCAGATATCATGTATGTGAATGTGAAAATAACTACGCATGTGCGCTGCAAAGATGTGCGTGCCTCTGTGTCTGTCCAAGATTTATTATTTTTCACAAACTATGGGTTGATGGATCCCTTGAAAGTTAAAAAAACAAACACCAAAGTTGATTCCACTCTGTGCAAAGGCAAGAGATGCAAACCAGGATTTAATAACAGCTCTGTGAGGATAAATGCCAGCTTACTCTGTTAATCTCTGGATTTTCCAGAGACATCACTGCAAGGAAAACAGGACTCTGTCTAGCAGCCACGAGGAATTTCTGCACATGCCAGCAATTGTCTATATAAGCACCATCATATCAGACTTCCCACGCTGGAAGCTCTGCCTGCTTTGTCAAACCACTCCAATGAGCATGATTGTAAGGATGGGAATATCCTCAGGACTTCTTAAACAACATTTCCGTGCTAACGTGTATCTCTATCTTCTTCACATTGAGATTAATATAAGGTTGGGGTTTGGGTTTTGTTTTTTTGTGGGGGAGACTTTTTTGTGGTTGGTTGTTGGTTTTCCAGAGCAAAATCAACTTTGGGAGGTGTGTGTCCTTTCTAGGCAGGCTTGGGATGTGAAAAGTGAGCTTTTTCAGAAAGGTGTGCAGTGATCATGAAGCGATCACCACAGAACACCTTTGGAAGGATTTTTCGATCTGGTTGCTTGATGATTTCAGGCAGAGTTTGATTTCATCTGTATTTTCAAGTGTTTTAAGAGACAAAACTGAAACATTTTAATTTGCTCTTATTGTCTGTATCAGTGTATAATTTTGCATGAGATTACACATACGCTTAGCATAAATGTTAGTGTTTTAAATATCACTGTAATTTGTACACTAAATTACAGTTCCATACAGAGAAAGTTGACAGTGGAGCCCATAATGCTTGTGGGCAAAGGGTGAAATTTGTGTGATACCTCTGTGATGAGTGCAAATGTATTTTCCCCAAAAGGATTTTATTTAAAAAGCAAACAAAAATTTCCTAGGTTTTAAAAAATTTCAGGTTCTTCAAGGGCTGGCTTTAACATGCAAAAGTATTCTCTGAAAATGTCATCCTGAAAATCTGTTAGCAGGTGTCAGGATTTTGAGGAGTAAATGCATGCTCATGTAGGGGTTTAAAATTCAGGTGTCTGTTGTGGCAAGCTATTCAGTTAAAAAAAAACAAACAAACAACAAAAAACAACCACAACAAACAAAACAAACCAAAAAAGAAAGATACCCCCCTTAAAAAGAGAAAACAATACATTCTGTCAGTCCCTTCTGCAACTGGACAGGGGAAAGAAAATATAATGTTGGAATGCAGGCTCCTGCTGCCCAGCGGCCTCAGCCTTTGACAACTCATAATAAACTCATCAATATAATAAAGGTTTCATGGGTTGAGGACAGAGAAGGGTCATTCACCAAACATCATCACAGGTAAAACAGACTCGGCCTGGGGATATTAATTGAATTTATTACTAACAAAATCAGAGCAGGTTAATGAGAAATGAAATAAATCTTAAAGGCAATGCTAAGGAATAAAAGCTTTACCAATAACTGTGATTAAATCCTCAGGCTAGGCAACATTTTCTTATTTTTTTTTTTTTCATTCCAAAGTGTTGTAAAATTCTGGAGTTTCTTTTAAAAATAACTGCACAACCATTCCCCCCCTCATAAAATAACAAAAATTCAGCAAGGACCCCCAAAACAACACTGACAAACTGGTGGTACTTTGAGCATCAATTTTCCTATTGATGTTTCATGGAGGAAACGGAAGGGCTGAAATTGAGCCAAGTTTTAAATGCTGGCAATAAACCGTTCCCTCTCCCCCTATGGCGTTTCTCCTTGGAAACAAAAGACCCTACAAAAACTCTCCACTAGGTTTCATTAGTTCTTGAACTGGATATTGATCCCACACCAATTTCGACTCAGTCCATTTGACTAACTTGAACAGAATTGCTCTTGATTGAGGGCAGCAGAGAGCTGGAGGACCAGAGTCATCACCAATGAGTTAAGTATAATTACTCATTCTCTTCTCAGTGGTCTGCAGTTAATATCCAAGTTAATCTGCCACATGGCATGCCTATTATTTTTACTTTTTTTTCTGCTTTCCATATTTTAAGATGGCTTAAAGCAGTAAAATAATCTCCTCATGTATCTCATAGTAAAGATAGGTGTGGCCATTTTGGCCAATTTGTTACGAAGGGTTCTTAGGAAACTGAAATAAGACATTCTTCACATATATGTGTATTTTCTGGTGCAGGGATGGAGTCCCAGTTAATGCTGAATGAAGCCATTTTTTGAGTTGATTGCTGTGCTCACAGGAGTCATTGTTTACCAACCCTAATTTGTTTTGTTGCTGTGCAATGTGGCGTGTGAGTAGGTGACAATCCAACACTCCTGATTTCCCTCTGACCAGTCAAGAATTCTTTGTTTGCTGCTGTTGGAGAGGTGAAAATGTGGAGCAGCCTTGGGAAGATTTTCCAGTGCTGAACTCTGTGAACATCTTTCTACACTTCCTTGAGACTTGGGTTTCCATTAATTATTTTTCCACGCAGCAAGTTGCTTTCAGAATTATTTGTGAGGGAAAACTTTCAGTTTTAGAATAATATAGAAGAAAACTCTTTTTCAAATTCACACGGAGTGTCAATGACTGAATTGTGAATATAAGCCCACTAATTAACAAACCTCACATATTTGGTATGAGTCCCTTCAAGCATGGCCTTGGTACCTGAAGTAAACACAAAAAAAGCAGTGAGATAGCTCTTTACCCATCCTATTTAAATTAAAAGTAAATAACCAACTTCTTGAGCTCCCCAAACATACTTTTCTTTTTCCTCTAGAACGGCCACTGGTTTTGAGCTTTCTTTTTGCAGTTGCCATCAGCCTCGTGGATATTTGTATCTCAGAAATTATTTGAAATGTGGAGACGATGTGTTACGGAGTCTATGACACACAATTTCTTTCCTATCAAGGGATAGAGCTTTGCAAAACTTAATTTTCCCAAACACCATTCCATACTATCTGGATGTCTTGGTATAAGGGTGTACTGAAAAAAAGGCTCTGCTTCCCACCATGTACCACAATTTGATACTTGCACTGATTAGGAGTTGATGAGAGGGGAGCTGTGCTTCAAGATTCACTCTTGTTCTGTGGGTGGCTGACTTGGACCTGCTGGTGAACAGAGAGGTCCTGATTTGTTTTAAATGTCACAGCTGGGAAGGTGGCACCATAATTATCATAAGTTCATCTAATATTGGGACTAGAAAGTGATCTAACATTATTTTAAATGTCTTGCTCATATTCAAAATAGCATGAACAAATTATTGTCAGAACCATGTGCTGTGGGGAAGAGAGACGAACTTTTAATCTTTGTATCATAGGAGTAAATTAGAAAAGAATGGTTTATTCTTCATGGATAGGGAACTGCCGTGGTGGTCATGTATTTGAATTCTTTTCAGTGCTGAATCTGTTATATTTGTGTTTGTGGTGAAGGGCTCCCTTCAGCTGACCTGTGAGCATGCAGATTTAAACTGTGGTACTAGCCAGAGCCTCAGAAATCCTTTTGTGCCCTGGCAACACACTGCTCTGTTTTGTAAATAACCTTAATTCTTTAGCTATAGTATTTCTCAAATTTTACAAAGCTTAGGTATTTTTTATGCGAGGCATGACTTTTTCCTCACTGGAAAACTGTCTTCTTTCTTTTCTGAAGTTTCCCAGTGATCCAGGTTTCACTGGAGCAGCAGAACTGCCAGTATAGACAGAGACTTTCTTGTCCTTGCATCTTCTGTAAGCAGAAGCCAGTGGATGACATAGCTGCTAAAGATTTGGACCTTTATTTTGGCCATTATTACAGTTAGAAATGGACTTGTAGTGACCAAATTCTGTCGGAATGTACTACTAAGTGGGAAGTTATGACATGTGGCAGGCATGGGAATGACTGAGGCTGAGGGAAATAACCCATTTGCCTACCAGGAGCGTTCAGCCTCGCCGACAGGAAATGCACAAAGTACAAAAGTTCTCATTTCAGCTAATGTAGATTTTCCCATCACTTCCTCACACACAGTGCAAGCTATTTTTAAAGTTTTCATATAGACATGATGATGCTAAATTATTCTTCCCCCACATTGCATCCACGTGGGTAAATGGGTTTCATAGATGCATTTCATATGTCTCATGTAAACAAAAAATTTGATGGATGTATTTAATATATTTCAAAATGTCAAAACAGGTTGCTGCTTTTGTGTTGTTCTGCATGGCAAAGCAGGCTTAGAAGAATTCTATGGCTACCTGGAAACAAATTGTAGTGAGGTGTATGTTGGTCGTTTCTCCAAATTAACAAACAGGACAAGTGGAAATCACCTCAAGGTTGCTCCAGGGGGTGTTTAGATTGGTTATTAGGAAAAATATCTTCATTGAACAGCTTGTCAAGCCCTGGGATGGGCTGCACAGAGCAGTGGCTGAGTCCCCATGCTGGAGGGATTTGCAGGAATTGTGGATGTGGTGCTCAGGGAAATGGTTTAGTGGTGGCCTTGGCAGTCTGAGGTTAACGGTTGCACTCGATGGTCTCAGAAGTCTTTTCAACCCTAAATGATTCTATGACTTGGTGAAATTAAGTCAATTAAAATTTCACACCAAAAATTTATAGAGGGCTGGAAAAATGAAAGCTCAGCAAGACCCAAGCTATCAACCAAGATCAAGCCTTGTGCCTCCACTAGAAGGATGGCCTTTCAAAAATGGTGTTATAAAATAGAATCTATATGTCTTTTTATTAACCTTTAGTATCTTAATATTGAGGGTGTGCCAGTAAGATTTTGACTCTTTCCTTTTAAAAAAGAGTAGCTAGAAATGTAATAAATAAACTAGTCATCTGATTATTTTCTATTTTATTTTCTATTTTATTTTTATTATCCCAAGTCCAGAGAATTTAAAAAAATCTCTGTTCTGATGTCATGTGTCAGCAGTAATGGATATAGAACCTAAAAGGGAAGGAATGTTTTTCTTTTGCTTAAGCACAGTGAATTTCTGCTATATTTGAAGGCTGTTGGTTAGGAGAGCTGAATCTTTGCTTCAAATATTTATACTTACAGGTCAAATTATGATGTAGACTGTAGCTGGAGTATTGGAAATAACATTTAAGAAGTTTGCTTTTGAATAGCGACCCTATTTTTAGTCAAGATATTACATGTGATTTTTATATTTAGTAAATAAATGCCCTGATTTCTGCCCAAATTCCAATTTTTTGGATCTAGATGTATAGCCAGGAAAGAATTATTTCTGTCATTTGAGCAAATTAGTGATAAAAAATTTTCCTTAGGTAAGAAGTGGTAAATATCTTGAAGTCTTAATATTTGCAATGACTGTCTTTTTGCAGCTGAATATTCAAGTAAAACTCATTGGACTACCCTCAAAGCATATTAAAAGGGCCAACAAATGAAAGAGAAAGAAATGCAATATTTTGTCAAAGGAATTTAATCCAGCAGCTTTTCTGTATTATGATGCCATCCTTGTATTTGTATTCAGCAAATCTTTTTTAAAAGCTGAACAGCTTGAGACAGCTTTTCCCCCAGAGGAGCACTAATTGGTGATTTGAGAGAAATGTTAAGTATTTCCTCCATTCTTTAGTTCTATTTTTCTCCTTCTGGAGTAAAAACACGAGGAGGGGATACCTGACAAAGGAGGAACCCACAGTTAGTAAACTCTTCACTGCTGCTGAGTCTGTCAGGAAATGAGATCAATGAAAATTAATTCACTCCTATAACAGTAATTTCCTCACTTAATGTCTTCATCTAGCATGAGGGTGCCTTCTCCCCTGCCTGCTTTAAGAGCAGTAAATCAGTTGAGCTCTCTATTCCAGATAGGGCTACAGAGGTCCTTAAATTCTCAGAATTATATGGAAATATTTTCTTTTCCTTTCCTTTCTTTTTTTTTTTTTTTTCTTTTGAGGCTGAAATTATCCCATGAGCTCTGCAAGAAGTTGTGATTCTGTGGCCATCTTGGCGCAGAGAGCATGTGGAAGATTTTTCGAATTAACTTCTGAAGTGCCAAAAGAGGCTGTTTTTTCAGCTTCTTTGGGCCATAAACTGTGCTTTGAGTCACTCCAGCCTTCCTCCCTTTGGCCCCATGTGGGACAGCAGAGTTATCTAGCAGGACTTGTTCCCTTTTGTGAACATACAAGTAATGAGAGGGAAAAGGGGCTATTTTGTGCTGTGATTCATCTCTTGAGCAGTGTTAGGGCAACATGTGCTAAGTTACTTGGACTTCCTTTTTCTTCAGCCAGTGCTTTCTGTTGGATGGGACGGCAACGATATCCTGGGGCTGGAATTGTGGTTTTATCACCTGCTCGACGGGTCAGCTCTGCTTTCTGAAATCTTATGGTAGCATGTGGGTGCCACCCACATGGCCTTTTCCTTAAGTGTAAAACCAGGGGACGATGATACGACAAGGTCTAAGGCAGTTGGTTTGTTCTCAACTAATAAATAGTATTCATATGGCCTCAAGCCATATTTTCCTTAAGCTCTCCACCATTATCTTAAGAACTTTCATGAAATGCTTTCGGCCGTTATTAAAGCCTGAAGAAATTGAGAGGATTCAGGGAAATGACTCTTTGCTGCACAAGTTTCCCACACCCACCAATTTGTGCTGTGTGTTATATGAGCACATTCTGTAACTGCTGCAGTCGGAGGGCCGGGAAAAGCAGAGTCCCCAGGAAAATGGAACCTGCAGATCACTTCCAAACGCGGTTGGTACCGCTTTGCAAGGGCTGTTTGGGAGCTGGGCACCAAATGTTTTCTTCCAGCCTAGTAAAAATGGTGAGGACTGTGATTAAGTGTTGACATTTCTGCTCCTCAATTACTGTTTTCTCCTAAGCTATCTCGGCGCAGCCACCTCGGTGTTATTTGGCTATGCTGACCTGTAGGGCTTTCTTAACCTTTCTGTAAACTCAACTGCCAGTCACAGGCTGGATATAATTACTCTTTGGTGCTGAAATAGACCTTTTCTCCAACTTTGAAGGCTGAAAGATTGCCTCAGGTATTTAGTTAACTGGCTGAACTTTTTTAATTGGTGCAAACTGTCTGTAACAATTTCTGCTTGCCTGCCACGCAGCAGCTTTGCTATTGTAAGTTTATATGCTCATTCTGATTATATTCACTGATACAGGATATCAGGATATGATCAATGAAGCCTGGCAAGATTCTGAAACATCCCTGGAGGCCATCAAGCCAGAATTAAATACTAATACGTAAATCGGTATCAATTAATCTAAAATTTATATGATGGATTGGGCAAGTTAATGCTTAAAATTGGATTATCTTTTAAATGCTGCTGTAAAGTTCATTTCTCCTTACTAGTTCACATGAAAACCACATTAAGAAATTCTCTATTAATTTTGGAGTTAGGTGATAAAACTGAAAAAAGTAAATGTAACTAAGGCTTGTATGAGGTAGAAAATAATAACAATGTTCTTTTCCTTAAATAATGTTTGCTTATATAGCTACAAGTTTATTTCAATTCTATGTCATTCTGTCCTGCCCAAAAAATGCAGTAAATATTTGTTGATCAGTTCAAATGTGCAGAATCCAGTAAGTTTAGAGATTAGGAACTTTGTCCAGCTTGGTAAAGACTCCACAAACACTTATGAAAAATAAAAGGAAGGCGAAGCCTTACCAGTGCCCATCACAACGGGAGCTTTAGAAGTCTAAAATATTCTTTTGTTGTATCTGCTTTGAATTGAATAACACCATACATTCTCAGAAAACTTATTTTGCTTTTCTAAACAGTTAAGTTCTCATTAGGAGGAATATAATCACATGGCTCTGGTATTCAGAAATAACCTAATCCATAGAAATGTCTGAGTTATGCTTCTGTTCAGAAAATCCATCATTCTCCTTAGGAGGAATTTTGGCTGTCTCAATAAGTGAATGGCTTGTGGCTTACAGGATTGAATGTGTGATTTAATTCACAGGTCATTCATAGACAAGTTCTGCTGATGGGGCAGGTCCCTTAAGTGCTCCTTACTCTCATTTAATTTCCTTTCTGTAAGGTGGATTTGTGCACTCTGCTCTCTTCCCCATCTTTATTTTGTCAATTTAGGTCCAAACTGATCTTGTGTTTACTGGCTGTGTCTCCCCTTCCAAAGACAGACTGGTTGGAGGGTGCTTCTGGAATGGGCTGAAACCTGGGTGGAAGGAGTCGAGGAACATCACTATGTCAGTCTGTCACTGCAGACTGCAGTGCTCACGCAGGAACTTGAACAGCTCCGGGTTTCCTCTCTATGAGGGCACTCATCCCACGACTGAGGTGATGCTTCTAAATGTCCAAAATTTCCAGGTTTTTTGTGTAGTTAAAATTATTGTGATGGGCTGGAAAGGAAGTGCATTCCTGGCTTCAGATCTCAGTGTTCCTGTATATTAACTCCTCTCTGTATGTCCATACAGTGAGTGGCAGCTCTGGAGCAGTTTTTCCTCAAATAAGCAGTTATTTTTTCATTCAAAATGTCTGAAAGCTCAGTTTTTGGTAAACAGGAAGCACAGACCCTTTAGGACTACGTGAAGTACCCAAGATCTGAGAGGAGACTGCCTTAAACCCCAGCTACCAAGACTCTTCAGGGGACATTTAGTTTTGACTTTCAAGCTATTCATGAGACATTGTTATTTGTATATTCTGTATCCATACACATATATTTATATCCATGGTGTGTGTACATACACATGAACACAGAGATGTTTACTTTGCAATCTTTATGCTGAAAGTAAATATAACTTTTTTTTGTGAAAGATGTCATAGACTGACTGACTCCTGTTTTCCCTTGAGAAGAAGTGGAGCAGTTTCAGGTGCTGAATTACCTTCAGAAGCAGTACATGAATTTCAAGAGGATTAAACCTCAATCAGAAGAGACAGTGAGGCAGGCACTTCTTGACAAGACTTGTAGGAAAAAAAGAACCCCAACCTATAATCCCAACTGAAACTGCTGGAAGAGTTCTATCAAACTAATATTTATCAGAAAAAGCTTTCTTTCACTGGATATTTTGGCTAGCCTTACATATTCAAGTTCATGAAAGTGTTTTAATACTTTGATCCATTTACAGCTCTAAAGCAACTTGACATGATGGGGCTATTTTTTTATTACACACATTATAAAGTGCATTTATATAGAAAATTTATGGGTTGCAATTTTATGCTGGTTACACCTCCATAACTTTTTTTTTTTCCTTCAGGAGATGTAGCAGAAAGAAAAAAAAAATTAGTCTGAAAAAGATACGGTCAGAGAGAATGAAAGCAAGACTTAAATGAAAGCATGCATATAGAAGGTAGAAGAAATATGATTACAAAAATGGTTTGTGTGTTGACGATGGCCTAGAGAAATTAAACTACTGCAGGACGGAATGGTTACAGGAACTGAGAGTGCCTTTAATCTGCTAAACTCGAGATCACTGGCTCTGGCTCACCTTGGGCTGTAACAGTAGAAAGTATTTAATGGATGACTAATGAAGTGTCAGCTGTACCAGCCCATTCCTTATGGGGAGTGCAGGGAAGGGGTTTATGGCTGCAGCCACTGCATTTGGCTTTCTAGGCAATACAGAAAATAGTGATACATAGCTTGATTTTTAAATTTTTTTTTTATTTGGTTGTACTGTGAGGATGCCTGAGAGGGCACCTAGAGAACAGAGACTGGACAGGAATAAGGGAACAAAGGTAGGTATTTATTTGAAGGGCCTTCAAAGGTACACCCTGGGCAGGCCAAGGGCTGCACCCAAGATGGACCCTGAGTCATGGGTTCTTCACACTTTCATAAGTTTGGTTCATTTGCATATCAGGGTTAATTCTCCAATTAAAGCTTCAGTTAATGATGGGATTTCCCCAAGCTTCCCCTGCTTCTAAGATTTTGGTTTACACATTTTGGGCCTAGGACAGTCTGGGTGTCCTTGAAGAGCAAGCTTGGAGAGGCTTTGTTATGTCTAACTAGCATGAGAGAACAGCAGCTAACAGGCTACAAGAAACTTCAGAGTCAGACACTAGGCAATACAGGATTTGAAAAATAGAAAAGTGCCTCATCCACGGGACCAAAAGTCTGCTGATTTTGCTGTGATATCAGAGGCGACACACAGGTGAAAGCATTTCAGGGAGCAGCAGGGGCAGGTGAACATGGCCATGGTGCCGGCAGGGGCAGTGCTGCCACTGGGCACAGACCTGCAGGACCCCTGCGAGGTCGTGGCAGGGCTGCAGTGGCACTAAGCTGCTTTGGGCAATGGGTCTGTTCCTTCCAGACCATCCCAAAAAATGCAGTGGATCCAGTGAGTCAGGATCAGCAAGGCACAAGACCTACCCAGGCACAGACTTGCCCATGGTGCAGCTCAGGCAAAGAGCGGGGCTCACTCACTGGGAATGTGAGGAAAGGGGAATGAGGAAGACTGGGAATATCTCCAAATGCAGTTTGAGGAAGGTTTTGAAATGTGGAAGAGCAAAGCCTCTGGGTCTTTTTGCAAAGGCAATTTCAGTAGCCCACAAATATGAGGCACCTGTGCAGGCTGAACTTCTCCCATCAACCCAGAGTTCATTCCTTTAATATTAAGTGATAACAGAAGTGTTAAAATCCAGTGGTTTCCACTGGGAGCACCATATGGGCACTCCCACTGACCTAAACAAGTCCCATAGCCCAGCAGTTCTGTGGTTACTGCATGCCCCATACACAGGTTCCTCTGCTCTCAGGGGCCCCTCACGTCAGCTACTTGGTATCTCCTTGAAATTTCAGGATGAGATCTCCTTGGTAGAAGGAAGGGATTTATTTTCATCACCTGCTTTTTATATTTTTGTCTCCATGCTTTATTCCTTGCCAAGTCCCTCATGCTTGAGCGGAGCTCTTCCTAGCAATTCGCAGAGCTACTTCATTATCGTCCTTTGAAAACGTCTTTATAACTCCTACGGCGCGGTGCTGCTTGACAGTTGTTAGGCAGCACTCTGAGAGCAGCTCTGATGAAGTGCTGAAAGCGTGGTCTGTCACGCTGACCAGCTCTGCCTGTCACCCAGCCACGTCTGCGAGCCCCTGACAGATGGACAGGGCCGTTCCTGAGCGGCTCTGCGTGCTCGTGCCGCGCATCGCCGCGCTCCCTCGCATCGTCGCGAGCGCCCGTGACCGTTTTTGCCACCTCATAATTGAGCTTTCAGTGTGCTTTGTTGCTGTGCCGAGGCTTCTCGGCCAGGTGCCACATCTTTCTTGGCAGTATCCTTGACCAGACAAAGCGCATGGTGGGCCGTGAGTGCCCATACATATTTTTCCTTTTGTGGCCGCTCGGAGGTTGTTTGTCTCCCGGATGAACAATGAGGATGTTGTGTGACTGCCTGTTGGGTTTTGTCAGTGCAGCAGAAGGATGAATACCCCCGATCCAAGCTGTGCCTGAGAAGCCCATGTGCTGGATCTGGCCTTGCCAGGAGGCTCTGGCCCTCCCAGTTTGCCTCCTGTGAGCTTCCAGGTGGCTGTGCTGGTGCTGAGCGGTGCCTACAGCAACAAGGGGATCTGGGGCATGAGGGAAATGTGGCTGGTCCTGCAGATGCACCAGGAGAACCACTCTGGTGGTCTGGAGACTCCACTGTCTGACTGTTCTCACCTGATCTTTGTACACCCCTGCAGAAGAGGAACCTGCCTCTTGTTCGAAGGGATGCATGGCTGAAATAAGTAGTAAATTGTGAGACTAATTCTTCCCCAGCTGCTGGGGAGCTGAGCAAGGATACTGGCCATTGCTGTGCACACAAGATGTAGTAAATCCAACCTCCTGCAAAGCTCTGGGCAGCATGAATTACCTGCGGCATGGCTTAGCAAGGTCCTTGGTGAGTTTCTTCCTCTCTGGTTAACAGGAGGCAGCTTATGGGGACTTCTTGTTCCCCCAATAAAATAGGGGCTATCAGGGATCTGCAACTGCACCGGATGGACCCAGTGAACATCAAGGGGCAAGGCTGCTTATCTGGGCGTTGCAAAGGGGAGTTGAAAGCAATGCACGGGACAAAGACTTTTCCATTCAGAAGTGTCAGGTAACAGGGAACGTTCCCAGCAGTTTCTCCACAGCACTCGGATGAGTTCCAAAAACTTTTTTCAGTCTTTTGTAAATGAATTGCTGGTGCAAAACCTCCCTCCACCTAAAATTAGGTGCTAAAGCTGGGTAAGCACTTGCTTTTGTTCTCGGAGGCTGTCCTGATGCTACAGGGGATGGCAATACCGTTCCGAAGCCCCTGGGAAAGGAGGGACATCCTTGTGAGCTGGCAAGGAGGCAGCTCAAACCAGCAGCTGGAAAAGGGCTCCAGCTGCTGGGAGCAGGGACGCTCAGGAGTGCTGAGCTGCACACTGCTGGGCATCCCTGCATTTCAGATCGCAGAGGAAAATGGCACATTTCAGCAAAAAGCCCAACCCTATAAAGTTTTCTAGCATAACTGCCTGATTCAGAGTGAGGCATCTCAGCTCTGTGAGCAAAAGCACGCCTGATACCTTAGTGCTGGGGGAACAGGCTGCTCCTGCAGCAAACCAGAGTGGGGAGAGAGGCTGGGGGAGGGTTTGAGAGGTTAAACTGTGCCTGTGACTTGGCTGGCCTGGGAAAACCAACCCCAGCTCAGGGATCCTTGGGCTGTTCAATCCAAGGTTGGCAGGTGGTTCCTCAACACCTCAGCCCAGGCACTCTGGGTAGGCTCTTCTCAAAGGACAGCATGGTCCTGTCTCAGAAATTACCACTTCTAGAGCCTGGCCAGTTTCTGCAGAGGCCACCAGAGGCCAGTGTTAGTTGTCCCATCTCTGTGCATCTCCTTTATTTTGTGTTTCTGTGACGCCGAGGATGAAGAGGTCCTGCCTTGCAAAGGCACATCAGTATAAAATAAGGTGTAGATTAATCCAGTTACAGCCCTTTGTGCTCTGAGAGACCTCAAAGCTGTAAGGAGACTAGCAGGGCACCAATTTCCAAAAAAACCCTTCTAACTATGTGTATAAATTCCAAGCTCAGCAATATGAGATGGCAATAGCAGTGGGTTTCTCTGAGGTGTATTGTGTATCTGCCTAATGAATGCTTTTCTTTGTGAGCCATGATCTTTTTCTCCCTTTATCCTCACTATTCCCTGTTGTATGTGATAAGAGGTATTAAAAATAAGTGAGCATGATATAGCCTTTTTCCATTTTAAGAAGGCTAATTGCTTCCTGATAATTTGATTCCGAGTGAACCAAATAAAAGCTTCTAGATTTTGGAGACATAGATATGAAAGCAGGAAAGGATCACTTTCAGCTGTTTTGCTTCATCTTGACCTAAAATGCAGTTGGATTTAATAACTTTTTTTATCAAGCCCAGTGAATGATGACTGCAGCACAGCACCTCTTTTAGGGAGAAAGTTAAATCTTGCAGTCCTGATTAAAAATCTTCTGTTGAAGGATAATTTTTATCTCTCTTGAATAACATCTGTATAATTACTATTTTTTAACACAGGAAAGCTTGAGCCTTTTCCAAGAACGTTTAGAAACATGTTATTTGTCTATTTCTTTTTCAACCACCAAAAAACTCTTTCTGATCTTTCTTTGATCTTTCCGATGCTCTTTATTTATGTTGGGGTAGTTTGCAAGGCTGGTTAAAGCAAGGCATGATCATCTCCAGATTGGAAAGATGAATCAAGACATCTCAATATTAGAGCTTTATTTAGGACATGTAATGAGGCAGTGCTCAAGATCCTATAATTTTGAGTGATGGAGCAAAGGGATTTCTGACACAGCTGTGGTTTCGAGGCTGTTTTGCGGGTGGTGGGGTCTGCAGCATGATACTTGCTCCTGGCCTGTGTGCTCCAGTCCCTTCCCAGAGGTAAATGCGAGCCTTTGGATGCAGCCAGAGCTGGGAGAAGGGACACATCTCCCCAGACTGAATGAAGCTGTGGGATTTCCCCTCAGATCTCTGCGTATGCTTGGTCCTTCCTGGGTCAGGTCCTGTGTGCCAGCCCTGTAACCCAAATCCTGCCCCTGTCCCAGCTAAGCCTCGTATGAATCAGAAAAGAAAGGAATAAAGGGTGGTCCCCAGACCTTATGCATAAATAAAGAGAGGAGAAAGTTTGATTTAAAAGGCAGAAACTTCTAGAAAACTGACATTCATTTTAGAGTGGTTTATTGCTCATGTTCATTACATTAGAAGTATTGATGTCATCACTGAGATCACCTTCAGTCAGTGCATCCTATTTTCCTGGGGTATTGACAGGGAAACCTAATTGAGCGAGCATTAGAGGTAGGCATTAAGAGTGGGAGAAAAAGGAACTCTGTAGTACGTGGCATGACTCTCAAGGACTCCTCCCCTGTCGTTCATCCGTGCTGTGTCTGCAATAGGGTATCTGCAATTAAATATGGAGGGGATGCATTAGTGCCAAAGGGATGTAACTCACAGGCAGGAGACGAACCCAAAATAATCATTGTTTCAGTACTGCTTACTTTCTTTTAATATTTAGATGCCACCCTAGGAGAAGTTAATCCTGAAACTATCTTGATACATCTCATCTTAAATAGTGTTATTGCACTCACCTGGTGTGGAACTACTTGAATTCTCAGCTTCAGGGATAAACCCACAGTTTTTCTCACACTTGAGCTGTAACAGGTTAAGGGGTTTTGTGCCAAGTGTTTCTGCAAAACTCAGACTGGTGGGTTGAAAATGAGTGTACTGGGACTCATAATGAATTTTAATAATTAAATCTTTGTTCTAAAGGATTTGAAAGTCTTCTCATACCGTCTCCTCAAGGTTCAGTTGCACAGATTTTTTTTCTGTTGTGGTGTAATTTGAGCAGATGGTGATGGATTGTCAAAAGTTCCCTGTCCTATACCTTCCGCTTCTCTTGTCATTGTCATCTCTGATTTTGATTGCAAACAGGACATCTTTACTTAGCCAAATGGATGCCTATATTTGGGCAGACAAATGTTTCAATGTTAGATTGCAGGATGGTTTTCTTTTCTTCCTCTCCTAAATTTATTGGAAAATTTTTAACAGGACGTAATGTTTAGTTTAATTAAAAAAAAAAACAACACAAACCCCAACTACAGCTCTTAGAAGAAGCCCAACAAAACAACAGAGATGAGCCCTCAAAACCCCTAATTCCAGAAAACCCCCAACCCCATACAAAAGCAAAACCTCCTAAGCAACTTGTGCTTGTTAACTGCATACAATACTCTACCTGAAGGTAGCTATAAATGAAGTAGAACTAAAACCTGTTTCAACATGTTTGTCAAGGAGCAGGTCACCTCAGCTGTGAAAATGGAATTTCTCACTTGTTAGTTTCTTCAGAAATAGGACACTTTTATTAACTGTCCTTCCATTCTTTTGTCTTCGTCTAGGTAAATTCTTTTATTATGCTGTGTGTTTTAATGAGTGTCTGCTGTGAAGTTTTCAGTGTGGTCATCACTTAGAGAGAAATATTGTACTGCTTTCCTTTATAAGCACAGCAAAGCTTCAGATGGCAATGCCCAAATTCTCTGGGGTCAGGGGCAGAGAAAACCCAAACTGAAACTTTCTGGTTGCTCTGGTGCCTTCTGGGGGGAAAGTGGGGGCACTGTTCCAAGATTCCCCGTGCTGGAGAGCAAGGCTTGGACCCTCCCTGGGCCCTGAGGAGGGGCGGAACGCTCCCACTGAACCCCTCTCCTCAGCGCTGTGCCCCAGCCTGGAGGCTTC
>WEIT01017360.1:284328-309025 GCA_013389985.1 Dryoscopus gambensis | reverse complement strand
CGGCCCGGGGTCGCCTTCCTGCTCCCTCTGCGAGCACGTGGTCGGGGATCGCGGAGCGCCTGTCCTGGGAAGCGGCACCCTCGAGGATTGGCCTGGGGGGCGCGCGTCCCTCCCTGCGCCGGGGCAGCTCCGTGGAGCCGGGCTGCCCACGAGCTGGGGTGAATTGAGGTGGCGGGACAGGAGCGGTGGGAAGGACGGCCTTCTCTGGGCAGGCGGCTGCTGGGGCAGCACCCGGCATGGCTTGTAAGCCTTATCTTTTAATCCTCTTTAAAACCCACATGTGACAGAAGACTTTGATTCTCAGTTTAATTTGTGTATTTGTTTTGAAGGGAAGGATCGTTCTACTTGTACATACATCTGAGAGTAATTTTAAATAATTCGTAATGAATGTTTGGAGGCTATATAAATCCCATTGTAAACACTTTATTGGCGGGCATGGTGGGTATGTTGGTGCAGGATCAGTATCCTTATTGTTTCTAGAGGGATAAATAAGACATGAGTGTGTCACTCAGCTCATTTCCTAATAAGTACTAGAATAAATCTTTTAGAATAAATCTGTATGATTAGTTTAACAATAGGATATGCTGTAATATTTTAAGTCCTTGCTAGTATTTAATTATCTCAAGTCTACTCTTCATGTTTCTTTATTCTCACTCATACTCCTCAAGCAGGCTTTTCCCCATCCATTAGAGTTTTCAAGGATCATCTATAAGTTCTTTATCTGGGGTATCTGTGACTTCTAGGGAAAAAAAACAGTCAGAAATACACAAAAAGGTGTGGAAACCCACACAACCAGTGAGGACAGTTTGATACAGTAGTTTGCCCTGGTTGAAGTGCTGTGAGTTGGTTGGTACTTTCAAGAGTAATTTTTGAGAGCATTGTGGTTTTGACCTGTTAAGGCAGCAGTATGGAGAGCTGCCATATATTGTTGTCAAAGTGTTTGTGCTGCAGGGTGGAAAGCCAAGGGAGCAGTGGTGATCCATGCAGTTGCTTGCAGTGATGGTGGTGGTGTAGCAGCCACATCACAACCTGGTAGAATATGCTTTTCATGGCACTGGCACCGATGGAGGCCAGGTTGGTAACTGCAGGTGGTCAGGCAAAGATAAGTGCTAATATATCGGTTGTGCAATTAATATAACCCCCAAAGCATTGCTTCCATTTCTCTTGTCCCAGTGGCATATTAGAATGAGGTAGTAAGAAGGTGGAACTGGTGCGATTGTAAATCCTCATTGGAATGCTGCTGCTGTTAATAATTTTATTCAGTTTACACATGCTTGGATTTTTTTTTTCTTTTGAGGTAGGAGTTAATTTGACTTTTTGGTCAGTGATTTTTTTAAATAATGGTTTTTTGGTTTTTTCCCCCCTTATTTTAAGTCAAAATTATTGTGAATGTATTGAGAAAGATTGGATGAAAGTCTGTTCCCTCAGGTTATTTTGTATCTAGGTGAATATCCCTAGACTTGTTGCAGTCATACTTCTAATTGCTTTTGCAAATCTTATAACTTAATATTTGCTATTAGGCAGAGACAGATTGTCTTTAAATCTCTGTTTTTTCTTAGTGCCTGTCTCATATTATTTTATTTCCTGATGTGTTGGATTTTCCCCTCTGCTCTTACACTTCTGCTTTTTCATTTTACCAGTAGGACTGTGTCTATTCAGTGTTTTCTACCTGTCCCAGGTATGAGGGGAAGATGAGAAAGTTACTTTCTCCCCTAAACCCAGTTTTATCTGTCTTGCCTCCTGTCTAGGTAAGACATACTGGGATATCTTTGAACTATTATCAAATACAGAGTCTAATTGTTGGAAGATAAAACAGTGTTTCCTGTCTGTCTTTATGTCCTCACAGCAGGAATCATTGCAGGTTTTATAGTGATATTGCTAATAAGTTACATCTCTCCTAGATCTTACTTGTACAAAAACATTTAAGTTTTTTTTGAGAGCTTTCCAAAGTAGAGAAGAGACACAATTGGCTCACAATTGTCAGTCTCTGCTGTTTGTCAAAGTAATATCATAAAACCAGATATATCCCAGTGTCAGGGGAGGCACTTCAGCTGCCTGTCTCTGCATTTGCGGCTCAGCGTTGTTTCTGTGCTTTGTTCACATATGGCACGATGTAGCCATCTGGATTAGGAAGCCATATGTTTTGAAAACAAAAATGTAGATTCTGGAGAAGGATGGTGGCACATGCTAGGAAATTACGAATCCTGGAGAAGTAGATACTTCTAGCCTTGATGAAAATTGATGTTTCAAGTAAGTATAAGCAGACAAGAATTATGTACAAAATGTTTCAAAATACTGGAGTGCTTTTGCAAATGCATCAGGAATTTTTAACACATATTATTTAGAAAGCAAAAAAGAATAAAAAATTAATGATTGATTGTTAGATAAAGAAAGCCCAGTGGTACAAAAAATCTGAAGAGACCTGTGTAGTCTGCTTGAAAACCTATATTAGCATAGAGCACAACATAGTGCTAATTGGAGTAAAGCCATTCTTGTACTTGTGATGGTTGATTCTGCCTGATTAACTTTCTTCATTTCATTCCTCTAAATGCAAATGAGATTTTTCTTCCACCTGCGTAGTTGCTTATTGTCTGGTATATTTTTTTTGTCACTCTATTGACTTTTTTGATGGTGTATCTCTACCTTTTTTTCAGCGTGTGGTTTTTTTTTTTGTCAAAATACTGGTGTTAATTCTTGCTCGTTTCAGTGAGGTCCAACAGTGATGAAAAAAGGGAGTGCTTTTATCAGCCTTGCTGCCTGATAATATAATGGAATGTGTATGTGAGTTTTGGTGCCTGCTGCCAGTGATGTGTGTTGGAGGTGGTTTGACTGACAGAGCAGCACGAGGTGCCAGTTTGCACTTGGCTTCTGTATCACTTCTCTGAGATGTGTTGCTTTTTGAACATTGTGTTCTGTTAACAGTTTCAATAACTTCTCCAGGCAAAAGGACAGGTCACGACTATATTTGTCAAAATGGAAAATAAAGAAAAGCAGCCCACTTGAAAACCTTATCTGAGTTCAGCTTCTGGTATTTGTTATTAGTCTAAAAAACGGAGGATTGCCATCAAGTACCTAGGTCTCTGTGCCTGTGAGAGGTGGGTGGGCTATGGATGAGCAGGGGAGGGAGTGGGTACTGTGGGCAGTTCAGGTGCTTCCCAGCTGTGGGCGAGTATGGATGGAAGGAATGGTCCCCCCTGGGGCAAGGGCTGGGCGTGAGGGACCAGCAGTAAAGTGTTTTAAGGCAGAGCACGTGATGTCCTTTCAGTGTAATGATTTTGTCTTTCTGTTGCTAATTCTGTCCCTCCCAGTACATAAAAACTCAGAAATGTTCAAGTACTGTTTTGGGCACAAAGAAAAGAGGACTGTGGGGACAGCGTAGGCGCAGATAGAGCAGTAATTCCTGGTAATGTGGGAAGGAGGGCATGGGATTGGCCTAAGAGCTGTTTGTGCACTTATAGCCCTGGTGTGCATTTTTCAGGCTTTAGCAAAAGTCAGTATAGTACAGAATAAGGAAAAATTGAGGCAGTTACCGTGAAAGCGTCAGGAAGGTGTTGCTGATGATGCACCTGACCATCCAATGCAGCAATATGAGCAGTGGTTTCAGATTAGTGACTCTTACATGGAGCTTGCTGGAGAGGGCATGGACAGTGGATCCTCTTGCTTTTGTCCTTAACCAGGATAAGGTGGTTGGTTTAGTCAGCTTTTGAATATAACTTGTAGCTCCATCAGGCTACTTTTGTGTCTTGGTTAAAGAACAAACTTAAGATCAAGTCAGTTATAAAATGGGACCATATTTTAAGAATATACTCTGGTTCATTTGAACCAATGCTAGGGTCAAAATAAATCTCCGGACATTGATGCATCTTGTAGTTGAGGAAAGAGCTTCTTTGTCAGGATTTACTGTCTTTTACCAAAAGAAAAGCCTTTGTTAAATCAAGCTTTTCATTAACCTCTCATTGCATGCAACTGAATCCTGTTTTTCTTTACAAAGACAGATCACAGGGTACAAGCAGTTAAAACGTTTAAATTTTACCTGTCTGGTTTACTAATCAGAAAAAAAATATGCTTACGATGAATTTATATGCATTTTTTGTTAACCTCAGTTTCTGGTTTTTTGTAGGTAAGTGAATGGATCTTCAGAAGCAGGGTTGCTAAAACTGACAGAAAAGTAAGTATGGGAGTGTTTGTTATTTTTTGCAAAAGTATGTATTGGACTTAGTGCTACCTCTGTTTACAGTTAATAAATGTTTTTGTCATGTTGATTCTTAGCATCTGTATTAATCAATATTTTTCTATAGCCTCATAAGTCTATTTCCAGTAAAGTGTTTTTATTTTGTGCAAATAGGTAACATTATGTATTTCTCCTTCTGAGTATGACCTGCTGTTACTTTTCCTTATTGACTGTTTTTAACAGGTAGAGCTACAACTGTAAGGGAAGGTTTGAAAAATATAATTCTGGCAATTGCATATCTACTTTCAATGTTGTATAGTAGGTAATTTGTCACCTTTATAATCAACAGAAAGATTTGAACTCAAGTCTGTTGTCTGGCATAGCATGACTAGAGTCTCTTAGGGGGATAGTTTATTTCCATCTGTCTTTAATGACTAATTTTGATTTTGAAAGTCACTTTCCTCTGGAAAGAGGTATTTTTTTGATCTGCTGGCTCCCAATTTAAGACAGGAAGTAGCTGCATGTAAAGAATGTGTTCTCTTCTTGTAATCAAAATGTGAGGCTTTGTACTAAGAAATGATGTGCTGCATTTTGATCTCTTTCCAGGTGGTTGAGTTGATGAAATAATTCAAAGTTATTATTTTTTATTGAAAACTAGAAATTATTTAATCTAATAAATAGACATTGAATTACTTTTTTTAAAGTTCCACTATTTTTAGCAGAGCATTGTCAAAATTGCTGTAAGGTATGTGTGCATGCATTTATATGTACATCTAGTATTTGCAGTATGCATATATTTCAATAGAGCTGTTTATAGCATCTCTAATTTAATGTTTATAGCATCTCTGTAATTTTACTGAATATACTGAACTAATTTCCAGTTGTTCTTGCCCATACTGTGAGTTGTTTTTGCTCCAAGTGCATTGATTACTTTCCATAACTAGAAAGACTTATTTTAAAGGGTGAATAATGAAAAGTGCACGTACAGGGCTTGTGCGTAATACATTACATTGGGAAAAGTCCGTGAACCTGTATTTTTCTGCTCCCTATCCTTTTGTCTATTCGTAATGAGTCTGGTTTTCGCTAATTGCATTTTTATTGTGTTTAGTGGCGTATCGAAGAGATGAAATGTGGTCTGAAGGGCGATATGACTATGAAAGAGTTCCAAGAGAACGTCTCCCTCCAAGGATTCATGGTGATGTAAGTGTATAGTAAGCCCTGTATCTGTAGCATTATAACACTATACTATGCCTTTATACAGTGACTTGTACCGTAAAGGCTGGATTTATGTACCTGTGTAAGTTCCTGGTATACCCCAAATTCTTTTTTTCCCCATTCTTTGAAGCCAACAATCTAAGCACATGCATCTGCACAGAAATAATAGGGTGCCTACAGAATGAAGTCTTGTTGTTTTTTTTTTTTATTTTCAAATCCGTTGGAACTGTTTTAGTTTATTTGTATTTTGATTAACTGGTTTTTTTTTGATGTCATTCTTTGTGTTATTAAACACAGGATTTTTAATGACTTCTGGAGAACAGAAGGCCAGACTATTTTATATTTTTCCGCAGTCTTTTTTCTTTTCAGATTAATGTTTCTTTTAAGTAGTTTGAGGAGGTAAAAGAACTTCTTTCGTAATTGTTCTTGTCACCAACACAGTTTTTTGTTATGACGGTTAAACTATAGGAGGAGATGTTTATAACAAGTGTTGAAAGTCTTTGCTAAAGTTGTGCTTTGGAGCCCTGTAAGGGAAACACTACAACAAGAGTGTCAATGGAAATCTACTTCGTAGGTACAGAATCTTCTGTGGCATGATATGGGTGTATGTTACGCTTGTAAAAGCAAATGCAGAAGCTGTGCTTGCTGTGCTATAGAATAACTTCAGAATGCTTTTAGGAAATCTCTGTCCCACAGAGTTGGGTAATTTTTTTTTTCTCCCTTGTCTGAAGTCTCTAGGAAAGAAATAACACAGGTTGTAGCTTTTTCTTTGGATGTATTACATAAATAGAATTTTAAGAATACTTTTTGATATTTCTATTTACATCCTGTGCAGTGTGCTTTTGGCAAAATAAAATTTAAGGTACCAGTGCCTCTTATCTGACTTTCCTTTTACTTATCATAAATGTTTAAATAATAGCATAGCTGATTAAACCTATCTTCTGGGTTCCCTCTTATATTTTCAGCTTGTCTCTTTGGAAGCTTACCAATATTGGTAACTTGGTAACTAGTTTCAGAGGCTTCTCTATTGAGGAGTTTATTAGTCTTTGGCTACTCTGTGACGTTTTAACTCTCTTCACAGTCAACAGCAACATTTCTGCATTTTCAGCAAGCTGGAAATCAGATTGATTTTCACAGGGTGTTTAGCTACCTCCTTCTCCAAAATACTTACCAAGAGAGGACAAGAGGAAAAGCAGAATGTATTTTCACAGATTTTTCTTTTTAAGTAGTTTGATTGACTAACACGTTGCCAATTTAATTTAACCATTGCATCAGTGATATTTCCAAATTCTTGTAGTCGTTCAGGCTGTCCAGGGAAAAATGTGTGAATAGGCATTATGAAAATTTACTTTACAGTCTAAAAGATATGATGCACTCCATCTGATGCAAGAGTTAGCTAGATAGTTCAATGCTAGCTTTATATTACATGTGTTTGGAACTGGGGTTGAAGGGAGTAGCAGAATACACTCATGACAATTAATACCATCCATCTGTACCAAAACAAGACCCCCAGTAACTGGGCAAACCAAGATATGGTGTCTCTCTGCCATACTGACAGATGGATATGGAGTTCCTTCCCATACAGCTCTGCAGATTCAATATAGTTGGGAGGTACTTTCTGTCCTTTTAAGCCTGTGCCATTGTATTTGCGTCCACGTGTAGAAGTCTGACTTAATTTTGGCTAGACAAGTGAAGTGGAATTTATTTGTTCAATCTATGAATGTGCTTAGTGTTTGCTGATAGGTTAGTATGTTGGAAATGAGATGTGTCAATGATACAGAATGAACTATTTTTTGTTTGAAGAGAGCAAGAGATGTGTCCTCATCGAAACTGGGTGCTAATTGTATATCAAGTCTCCACTTTGCACCAGTATGGCTATAGGCTGGCTTTGGATTGCCCTCTAGTCAGTTTATTGGGTGGTCTCTGAAATCAGACCTTTTTTTTTTTTGCATGGCAATATTTAGCAGTTTGTGAATGTAATGTATTTTTCTGCAAAAACTGTCTGTGCATTAGATTGTGACTTCTTACTGTTAAAAAAATCGCTTGAGTATCTTCCCCCCCTCCAAATTGCACATGCTAACTCAAGTCTCTGCATTTGTACTTTTATGTAAGGCCCATTAAAAAGTGTTTTGCTGAAGGAAGAAGATTTAAAATACAAAATCTTACATTTATGTTTTCATTTTCTTTTTATTTGCAGTTGACTGACATAAAACTTAGTTCTAGAAAATTGCATTTGTCTCTTTTGCAGCTGTGCAATTTGAACTTAATAAACAAAGAATTTCTTTAATTGGCAAATGGTGTATGACATGTTATTTGGAGGAAATAAATTAATTTTGTGTTCTAGCAAAAAGCTGCCTGAAATTTGCACTAAAAGAAAAACCAAGAGTGTTAAAATTCTGTCACTTGAATCCTCAGATCACCTACTGCATTGTATTCAGTGTGTGCTTATTATTCAGATTATGAAGCAAGGTCTGTCTTAACTACAATCTCTGCAGTGTGGAGGATGTTATGGACATAAGGAAAATCGTTAATATTTTCAAATGGGCTCTTTGTTTTATAGGCATTACAGGTGTAACTTTCTTTGTAGCATTCTAAAGACAATGTAAAAGTCTGAGAAATACATGTAGCTAACCGATGCTCAGAAAGTAACTAATACTACTGCTGTAAACTTCCAAAAGAAAATTAAACGATGTTGAAAGTTTTCCTTCTGTAATTAAACTGTAATGCCTAAAGATTGAATATGAGTGGTGTTGCATTAGATTTAATAAGTTATTTCACTGTCAGACTGGCATGATTTTTAATGTTTGCTGTTTTGCTGTGCAATTTCTTCTTTCAAGTCCCATACTGAGCAATTACTTGGTTTTACTTTTGTTTATTCATTACAGATATTCAGCTGTTAAAAACAATATGATTTTGTTTGTTTTGTGGTTTAGAGCGATTACCATCGAATAGTAAACATTGTGCCCAAGAAGCCACCACTGCTCGAGAGACCTGGGGACGGGAATTACAGTCGCTATGACGATTACGGTCACGCTGAGTACAGAGACTATGACGAGGGTCGTAGCTTTGCCCATGACCGAAGGAGTGGCCCTCCTCACCGAGGTGTACGGAAGGTGATTCTTCTCACAAGTTTATGATGTTTATTTTCCCATTAATGCTCGAATACTAGGTAATTAAAATACTGGAAAGATCTTCATTGTTGCCCCCTGCAGCCTAGCTGTTTGAAATTCTGTAATTTCAAGGTGTTGATAGTAATACATATTTCAAAAAGGAAGTATATATAGAATATATATGTTCTGGAAACTTTTGTAGATTTTGTGTTTTGTATGGCATTGCAAATTTGCTCTCTTCAATACTGACAGAGAAAGAAAATAAAAGTAATGGGATACAGTGAATAAATTGAGAAGATACTTGCTGCGGGGGTTAATATTTTTTTTTAGCTTATTAAAGGCTTTGGTTTTGCAGTAATTAAGTATTTGGCAACCAACTATACCTGACATCTGATGTTGAGATACATGTCACACAGCTGTTTTGCATGTATGTTTTGCAGAATGAATCAGGATACAGATGGGCAAGGGATGATCATCCTACAAGACCTGAATACAGGTATTTTTTGACTCGAGTAGTGCCATGCATAGGCTATGAATATTTAGGGCATTTTACTTTGATATCGAAACAGTTGGTAGAGCAGACCAGTGAAGTAACAGGGAAAGGACATCTGTTGAAGTAAAAGACAAAAGTGGAAAAATGATTTTTAGTTGTATTGTTTGAAATAGAAATTAAAGAAATTATATGACATGAAATTCTCTATTTTAGTATTCGTTTAGTAAAGGATAGGAGGCATAATGATAACATTTTTAGGATGGTAACCTGGAAGTCTAAGTAATTTAATGCATCTCTGATCTGTCACACTTCTTACATGATTTTAGAGAATTATTTGGTTTATTATTTGATTCCCTGGCTGCAGTACATTGGGCCAACAATATAACGATGCCTGTGCCGTTTTAAAGGTTGGTGGGATAGATAATGGGATTATAAAGTTCACCACAGCCTTGTTCTGAGCTCGCTGTTATCTTAGGTGAACTGATGAGTATGTATTTCCACCATATGTTATATTAATTTCTATGAACCCTTCTTAGTCTGTACCTCGGGTTCCCATTTATGAAATCTGAGGAGAAGTAGTAAATCATAGGGCTGTAACATACATATGCCTGCAATGATGTTTTATATGGGATTGAGTTAGCAAATGAAGTGCGCAGGACAGTGTTACATTCAAAATTTATGTACAAGGATGAAAGTCACCTTAAATATTTAGACAAGAATTGGTTGTGAGTATAGGTGAAATATTAGCAGTCTGATCTAAGAATGCCATCTGATGGCTGTCAGAATGTCATCTGATATACGCCGCATCCTGCGTTTCCGCTTCTCAAGGTACCTGTTGTACCAGGCCTGCATTTGTAGATGCTGCATTGTGGTGTTAGTCGTAATGTCATAGAATAACTCCTTGTTACTGTTATGTATTTAAAACTGTGGTAGTAACATACCAAGATCAACAAAAGTAAACCAAGTTAACTATAGACACCCAGCCAGTTAGAAAAATAGCTGTTTAATCAGCAGCAAGTTAAAAAAAAAGACTGCAGGCGGGTCGGGAAAAGCTCAGACAGAGCAAGCCTGACAAACTTGCTCAAGGCCTTAGTCTTCTGGTGTTGCAAACTCAATATGAAGCTCTCTTAGTAGCAATATCCATACAGGGCCACACAGTTGCAGTAGATATCTATTCCATTGCATGCGATGATTTAGACCTAACATAGATGGGTTATTCTATAACATCAACGTAAAAGAAATCCTTCATATATCATAAGGGTCTGTGTGCAATAGATTTCTTTCAGAATTGCATTCTTGGGGCTAGAAGCAATAATAAAGAGTTTTAAAAAAAATGTTTAATAAAAACTTGTGTAAAAATTCTTCCATCTTTTCCTCTCGATTTAGAAGAATCAGAGTTGTTTAAAGCTGAGGAAAAAACCAAAAAGGCTGAGAAGACTGAGTTAGTGTCAGGCAGTTTATTGTACACAGGACAAGAGTGGCACCCAGTGGTGAGAAAGATAGTCTTAAATGCATCCTGATTTCTTCCTTTTGAAATGTAAGATTAAAATGTCAGCTTATTTTGTTAAAGGCTTTGTAAGTGTGTTGTGTGGTATATGGTAGTCCCATCTGAGTCTTTACTATATACTTCAGACTATGTAACTGTTGCACAAGTGCAATAATGCTATGGAAGAATTTCATAAAGATCCATGGTTCAAATATATTTACAACTGAATGAAATCCTACTGATTTATTATATAAATAATCTTGAAAGTAAAGTCTTGTGATCATACTGCTAAATGTTTGTAGTGTTCCGTGTTTGTAATAAACTTAATTACGATTTTTTGCATATTGCCCACTATTGAGTGATGTAGTGGATCTCAGCAGAGGAAATCAAAGTACATTTCTTGGTATATGTTGTCTCCTGTGGTGAAAATGCTAATTACTTTCTATTGCAAAGACATTTCCTTCACAAAACATAATATTAAAAAGTTATTTTATGCAAAAATGCCTTCTCTTTGGATATGCTTAAAGTTATTTTAGGTAAGTTCTTTGGAGTATATATAACTTTTTTTTTCTTTGAGGAAATAGGAGGAGGTTTAAGATTATTTTAACCAGAAGGATTATTTTAAAAAGTTGCATGGAACATGGCTAAAGCATAGTTAGAAGTTAGACAGTCAGGAGACTTGTATGGTTGATGGGTTTTCATAGTCAGTGCAGTGACTATAAATTCTTTATAATAATAGCTCGTTTTTGGACAGAAATAATGGCTTTCTTGACTATTTTTAAAATCTCAATCAGCAGCTAAAAATGTGCTGTAAGAAGCTGTTGTTAATATGATGTTAGCATTTCTTTTTGAGTGTTCATCATTCACATTTCCCTGCTTTGGTTTTTGAAAACAAAACTGTCAAAAAGTACTTTCTAATCTCTTACTCTTTGCATTTTTCTTCCCTCTATCTTGATTTAGAGTGCTGAAAAACATTACTTGAGATTCTCCCAACGTAAAATGCTGCTTATCTGCAATATCAAATGTCCTTAAATGAGTCCTGTGTGCAGTTTTGGGCACCACAATATGAGAAAAATATTAATCTATTAGAACGTGTCCAAAGGAGGCCAACAAAGATGGTATAGGGGCTTGAGGAGAAGCATTATGAGGAGCAGCTGAGGTCACGTGGTCTGTTCAGCCTGGAGCAGACCGCGGGGAAACCTCATTGCAGTCTGCAACTTCCTCATAAGGGAAAGAGGAGGGACAGGCACTGATCTCTGCTCTGTGGTGACCAGTGACAGGACCCGAGGGAGTGGCCTGAAGTTGTGTCAGAGGAGGTTTAGGTTAAATATTTAAAAAAGGTTCTTCACCCAGAGGGTGGTTGGGCACTGGCACAGGCTCCCCAGGGAAGTGGTCACAGCACCAGGAGTTGAAGAAGTGTTTGGACAATACTCTCAGGCACCATGGTGTGATTCTTGGGGGTGTTCTGTGCAAGTCCAGGAGCTGGACTTCAGTGATTCTTGTGGGTCTCTTCCAAGTCCTCATGTTCTACAATTCTGTAATTCTCTTAAACTTTGCTGTTGAAGAAACCAACAGTTACAGATTTTTTGTATTTTATTTCCTATTATTTCTCTGGTGGTATTTTGTTGGGGTTTTTCTAAGCTTCTTACCTTTTTCTTAAAAATAGGACATGCTTGCTTACTTAGCATTTGTAGAGCTGTGGCTTCAGCCGTGATGTGTCTACTGACCACCAGCAGTTCTCCATGAGTGATAAGAGGATTCCTGAGATTCTACCATTTGGCTCAGTGTTTTTTTTCTTGCCTTCCTCCTTATAGGGTTATGCTCCAGTTTCCAAGCAGCTGTCATTTACATGGTAGACATCATCATGTCTAGCGCTGAGTGGAGCATTACTGTTCCTTCTGCTGTTTTCTGGACCACATGCTTTTGGACAGTTGTTAGCCCTGTTTTATATTATGTTTAGTGAACAGCTGTCAGGCTGACCATGACTTCTTTACGGCAAAGATACATATTTTGTATGTAAAAAATAAAGTAATTCAGAGGATGTGCAGGGCATAGATTTCAAAATGAGTTCCCAACTCTTCCTCTTCTGTTGTCACCTAAGGAATTCTGAACTCTAGGAACTGATGTGAATTTTGTTTTGGCTTGATTTGAAGTGCCTCGTGGTTCAAGTGCAGTTGGCATATATAAAGAATTGTACATCATAGTTTGGAGAGAATTTTCTGCACACGTTAAGGCAATTTTAATGTCTTGGTTGCTGATGCTATGAGAACTAGGAGACTTAGCAATTGAAAGGAGTAGAGATCAATTAAGATGTGACTGTACGTTTATCTTGTACTGATGTTGATCACTTCTAGAGCTGTGTTAGTGCTTTTCTTCAGCAATATATTAAGCTCATCTATGCAAAGCACTCATGCATGTCAGATTTTTTAAAAAGTTGCAGGGAACTGTGCTGTTATATGTTGAAGGATTCTAGTTTTGCAGTACTTCTCTGTGGGCCTCTTAGCAATGGATTTTGCATCCAAGTTCATTTTTATGAGGTCAGATGCACTTTTCGGTATGAAATGCTTTAGAAGATTGTTAGCTGCTGTTCACTTTAGTCATGCCAAATTTTAATCCTTTTGAGTGCACAGAGCATTACTTCATTCTTTTTTTTTTCACCAACCAAACTGAGTTTGCAAGATGTGAAATATACGAAACTTGGCAACTTAAGATGGGTAAGACTCATCTTCAAAGAGAAATTACAAAATGACGCACTTGTAAATCCCAGCTACACATGCATTAAATTTGATCCTTAGAATTAACTGAGGCCCAGATTTTTGTAAAGTAAGGATTGCCATATTTGTAGAATAAGTAAAAAGTAGACTCCTGAGAAGTGGCTTACATAGGACATTTTTAATATCTCCTCTTTAGTTGTATATATGAGTAATTTTTCCTTTGTTAATGAAGGAAACTTGTTGCTGCTATGTGTGTTGTTTTGTTTATTGCTTGTTGGTTGGGTTTTTCTCCCGTGTTCTAAGTGAAATAGTCTTAGTAGTCCAGTCTTTATTACTAATGCATTTGTCCATAAAAACCAGATCTACTTGTTTCCTGGAGTGCTTAGGAAATATTTTGTAATAAATGGAAATACTGAAGTAATTTTGGTTCTAGGAATGAGAGACAACTGTCTGGTAGAATATGGAAACTTAATTGTAAACAGTTTGTGATCTGTGAACAACTGAGATTCATCAGGCAGTTCTATGTTTGTTTTGGAAGTATTTAAAATCAGTGGCTTATTGTCTTTCCTCTGGAAAATTTTATGTGGTTTTCTGAACATTAAACTTGCAATTACCACTTCAGGGTGGTAAAGCATAATATATCTTGATTTTTGTAGATGCATACACCTTCACAGTGAGAATGTTTACTGAAGGCCATGGAGAAAACTGGTTGCAAAGTAGGGGATAGAAACCCAACAATCCTGACTTTTTGATCTCTGCTTGAACTACCCTTACATTTAGTGATTACCCCTTGTAAGTGCACAGAGTGATGACAGGATGTTGTAGAGGTGTGGTCTGAAGATTGTACGTTGAGAAGAAAATTCTTCTTTGGTAAGAATGATTATTTTAAGTGAAAACCTTTGATGAGGGAGTCTCCAGATGGAAGTCAAGGGTCACTGACTCTTTTCTCATTAAAGCAGCATTTAATATTGAGTGTTCAGATGTGTCATAGGCCAAGGCAGTTATCTTTACATTGTCACTATGCAATCACTTTTGAATTACAGGGGTAGGTTGTTTTTTAGGGTTTTTTTCTCCTCTCTCTATGTATTCTTTGATTAATGAAATAGTGAACCTGTTTAAATATGATACTATTTTAAAGCAGTGTATTATGTTGTGGGAGGCCTTTAGGCTTTGGATTTAAACTCTCTTGTAATGTAAACTGATCTATGTATTGCTTATAGAAGATAAACTTAGCCAAAGGGATTTATAAGATGGTGTTAAAAATGTACATAAGTCTGCTGTTCTGTTGCAATATTTGACAGCTCTTAAGGGACACCATACAAGAACCTCATTTTTTATTTAAAAATGTGTGGAGGGGAATAAATATGGCAGTCACCCAAAGGAAATGGTCTTGCTTTTGATGGAGATTGGTAAGCACTGTTGTAATCATACTCATTAGCGCATGCCTTTTAATAAATGAATAGAGTCTCTGCCAGAACATTGAACCTCTCAGGTATTCACATGGCTGAGTAGAGTAGCTTGTTTGTTCATATACAAGTTTATTCATATACAGTTTCCTTCTAATAGATCATTGTGGTAGATTCGTTATACCTGTCTACAACTCCAGGCAAGGACTTGTCTGTTGAAATCTGTTGCTCAGAAAACGCATTGTGTTAAGCTTCTAGCTAAATTAGTTTATCTTGGCTTATGATATTTTGGAGGGTGGAGGGGGAAAATTAGAACCTTTTGGAACAAGATAATAGGTAATATACAACATAAAAGTTGTTTCTGGTTTACACTAAATATTTAATGACTTCAGTTCATGTCTTATGCAGCAGTCTTACTGATTCAGTAGTTTCTACATTTTCTTTAAGAGCTGTTTTCTGCTCCACTGGCTCTAGCTCTTTTGTGCTTGGGACAACCAATTTGTTTGCAAACTGAGATTTATGTTTCATAATTTGACTGTCATTACTCAGAGTTAATTATGTCTGATTGTATGCCAGCACTTTGAATTCTGTAGGTCTATAAGTTTTTGTTTTGAATGGATTTTAAGACGTCAAATCTTCTCACGCAGATACCATGTAGCATTTAAAAAATGCCCTGTACTGAAGACTGAGTATAATTAAGAGCAGTTCAGAACTGTCCACTATTGCAGGTCACCTGAAAGTAAAAAAGTTTCAATTTGGCCAAGTCTGGCTTTATTGCTGTGATGAATCTTTTTTTCTATTTAACTTGGAACCCAGAGACTGTCTGTGTGAACAATGCCTGTTTTCTTACTAGGAATTTTATGTCAAACTAAGTTTCTGCTGCATATGGGCCCTGTGTGTATATATCTAGAATTATGCTAGAAACTTCATTCAAAGCAAGACTGCTGTCATTTCACTTCTGAAGTGTTTGTCACTTGAGAATGGGGAGAAAAGGAGAGAGATTAGTAGACAGGGTTTCAACTGCAGAATTTTTTTGCCCCCATCCTATAATGTAAAAATATGGGGAGGAGGTAGAAACCCCTCTTACTTTCAGCTAGGTTTTTTTAAAAATGTTTTAGCTAATTATGTGACTAAATTGGAAGGTGAGTGTTGCTTTCACTGGCAGCTAGTTTTAGTTGCTGAGAGATTAATATTTTAAATATTTTTCTTTGCATAACAATTGACTGTGGTGTTTTTTGAAGGCTGTTTTATTTTCTTTGCAAAATTTATCTATCTGATTCTAAAAAACAAGTTTGCTTTCAGAAATTTCTTACTGATAGTTTTGTTCCTTTTAGAGGATGTGGCAGAATTCTAACTGTTTATGCAGTTTCCATCTCAGGATGAGAGAAAAGAGTTTAAACTATCAAAGTAGCAGAACTTCCCACTACCTGATTTTTTTTTCTGCTGAGCTTGTAAATAAACCGCCTCATACAACAGAGCTGGCCTGTTATATGAAATGTGGAATGGTTCTAAACCTTTGGTTCAACTTTTCTAAAAGCCCTAAGAGAAAATTGGATGAACTTGTTTTTGAAAAGTATAGTTACAATAGGTATTTTCAGTCTGAATCTGTGTGTATGGTGTTTCTTATACTTTGGTCCTTGTAAGTGTTTCAGTTATATTTAAATACAGTTTCTCTGCTGTGACTCTGAGACACTGAAAAAGGATAAAGACATATTTATAAACTTCTCAAAGAAACATTTTTATATTCTTAAAAATTGTTGTTGAGTAAGGAATGTCTAGGTAGTAAATTGACTCGGAAGTATTTATTTGACAAAATTACAGTAACCACATCAAATTTGGTAAAAAATACAAACCCTAGAAGTTCTCATCATGTCAATTCTCAACAGCTATTGTGTTTATTTGACTTGCTTTTGATTCAGAGTTGTGTTACATCTTAAGGATTTGTGGTTTTTTGTGTGTACAACTGTTTCCCACTTTAGTTTTTGTAAGGTTTTAAATTGTCATATAAAATTGATGTCATCATTATATTTTTTTAACAGGGGCTATTGTGTGAGAACTGTTTCCTACAGGTGTTATGATATACCTATAAGGGAAAATTCAGTGGTCTGTGCAAACTCAGTTAAGTTTTGTAATAACATTGATTCATTGTTTAAAACTTAGACACCTCTTGGGAAAATCTTCTAATAAATACTAATAAACTGTGTGGAGCTCCTCTGTGCTATCCTCTGTCCTACCAATGTATGATAGGGTAACATGCCTAAAGATAAGATGACGTACCTTTACACTCTAAGACCTTGGCTAACACATCTCTTAAAGGAAGTCTTTAAAGCAAGTCTTGAAGCAAGCTTGCCTGGTCCAGTCTTATAGCTAGCACTATAGATGGTATCAAACCAGCAGGTTAATGCTGGATGGGGAAGTAATGAGGTAAACTCCCATGGGTTGCACTGGATTGTTCTGGAAAAGTTTCCTAACAACTTTGTTGAAAAACAGCTAGCTACTGAGAGACAGTGGGGGTGGGAAAGAGAAGGGAGTCTCCCTTTGAGTCCTGACAACTTCTGTTAAGATGGCATCTAACTAAATCATCTTAGCAAAAGCCAATGAATTGGACTGATGAATGTAGTCATGGCTTTCTCATGTTGCAGTGTATTGTCACAGAGGACTTTGACATAATTTCCCTTAGGAAGGTAAATTCTTCTTCTTCATCTGTTAGGTTCCAAGGACTTGTTTGTTATATTTTGAATATACTAAACATTTTAGATTCAATTCCCATTGAGAGAGGGTGGGAATATTAGGATACAGGAGAGGAGAGGAAAAAGTTCAGTGTTACTAATAGTTTAGGCATCCTTTTGTTAGCATTTTGCTTCAAAGAGAAAATTTTTGATGTGCCATTTCCATCTATGCTTGTGGTTAGGTGTTATGATCTACATCTGAGGAAAAGTTCATCAATAAAGCAATTCCATGATCTCATGCTATTGGTATTATTTTTAAAAGGTGATGCTATTTTTGCATGGTAGCAAATTACTCTCAATGTTAGTCTTGACATTAGTTCATGATATATATTTGCATAACCTTAAAGATTCTTTCCTTTGTATATGAAGCTCTACAGAACTTGTTTATGAGCTGACAATAAATGCTTTTGTCTAAGTGAAACTGAATATTGATGTCATTACGCATGACAGGGTTGGGTCAGCCAGCTGTGGGAATGTCTGTCTTCTGCAGTCTGACTTCTAACACTTGCATGTGTTAAATTAAATTGTATCTTATCTAGCCTAGTACGCCTAATTATTTTTGAAAATGATGCTTGAGAGCATGATTATGAAATTTGGAAGTAAAATGGAAAAAATGTTCTAATGTGTTGACTTACGGAATAATAGAATGGTTTGACTTGGAAAGGTACCTGTTGATGCTGATGGCCCAGACACCTGTCCGTTTTAGGCTTTTTCTTCCCAAAGTCCGGTCTCAGAGCCTAAAGGAAAACGAAGCTCGCGGGTGCAGGTTTCAGTGGTGTTTATTCTTTCTTATCTCAGAGCCTGCTATCAGCCACCGCTACTGGACTGCTGCGGAGCTGCATGCAGTCTGAAATCCCCGGCGAACTGTCCCCAGGCTGGGACGTCCCGTACCTTCCCTAGGGGTCTGGTGACCCAACCACCTTCCTAAACATGTCTTTGTTTATAAGTCTATACCAGTTAATTTAAAAAATGTCAAGTCTACCCACACCAATCTTTTCGTGCTGCTGTCACTGCAGAAGATGGAGGAGAGAGAAGAAAGAAGAAGGGACAAGGGACGGAAGGACACTGCTCTAATTCCTCCATCTTGACCCCCTCAGACTCCATTCTAAAAACCCCAAATTCTATATTTTTCACCCAGTGATAAATTATACTACTATCTCTTTTAGAGTTTTGTAGCTTGTAATTCTTCTCGTAATGTTGGCAATTTTTCCCATGGGCTGAGGTCAAAGATGGTATTGTTTTGGGCTCTCTGCCAAGGTCTCAGACCCTCCTGTTGGGGTCCCAGACCCCCCAGGGCAGCCAGAGGGGTGCCCTGGACTCCAGCAGGTACCTTCAAAGGTCATCTAGCCAACCCCATGCAATAAGCAGGGGCTTCTTCAAGTAGATCAGGTTTCTCAGAGCCCCATCCAGCCTGACCCTGAGTGTTTTTCCAGGGATGGGTTATTTACCACCTCTCTGGGTAACCGGTTCCAGTGTTTCAGCATCCTCATAATAAACATTTTTTGTCAGAGCCTTTTCTTCTCCAGGCTGAACACCACCAACTCTTGCAACCTTTCCTCATAAATGTGCTCCATCCCACTTGATAATTTTTGTTGCCCTCCTTTGTACCTGGTCCACCTGTCCATCCATGTCTTTCCAGGACTTCAGAGCTGGGTGCAATGTACCAGGTGGGATCTCATCAGAGCTCAGTAGATGGGCAAACTAATTCAGATTTGATGAGTTAGATAATCCTTCTACAAAATGCTTCAAAAAATGCATCTAACAAGATAAAAATTGTAGAATACATACTGAGTCTACTAAGTAAGGCGAAAGATTATGTTAACAGAGGAGATTGAAGTACAAAGCAATGAATTACGTTCTTTCAAACATGTTTTCAGCTACTGTAAATTTATTAATACTTACTAAAACTTGTCTCCATTAAACAGCATTCTGTTTTAAAATTTATCTTTGAATTTACATTTAGTACTCACAGCCAGTCAGTGTTGCTGGATATGTATGTCTGTTATTTTTAGGGAAAAAAAGGAGTATTACTTCTTTGAGTCTTACTGATTCTAACTTCAACTGCTCTAGAATTCTGTCAAGGAAACTGTTTTATTTATTGTAATTAATGAAAAGTCATGAATGCAGTAAAGAGACTGATTTTCCTACAGTAAAAATATATTTCCACAGCAGTTTTAGCTGTCTGAGCACGTGCCATTGTGGTCCTTCCCTTCTCCCTGGTTCTGTTTCAGGTGCTTGTACATTTCATGTAGTTGGTTCTGTGTGCTAACCCACCACAATGAATTAAATAGTTGCCTGCCAGTTTGGTTGCCTGAAAGAAAATATCAATGCCAGGTTAGGCATGGAATTGGAATATGGATCCAAGGAATGTTGCAAAGTTCAGGATTGGAGCAGCACCAATTTCAATCAGTATGAGTGTCATGAAGCTCCAAAGTTAACTGTTATTAAATTACTGAAATAAATGAAGGCATACAAGAGTTGCAAAAGGATTTTTATAAGGAATTTACCCAAGCAGCATAGCTTGCCTCTGTGTTAAATATGTTCAAACAAGTGATATTTATAATATATAGGAAATGGCCTACAAAAAGAGGCAAGAGATAGTAAGGTTTATTTTAGAGACTGTAAGCTGTAATCAAAGTGAAGGGAAAAAACAAACTGGAAAATAAAAAAGATGAAACTACATGGCTGAATAATTTATGAGAGGAAATGTCTCTCTTAACTTTCTGATTTTGAACAAACTATATACCTGACAGGAAGGAATGAGATCACAGAAAAATCCCATTATGTGCAACGGATTTTTTTTGCTTCATGTATGTATAATGTCTTTTATATTGAGAAATCCAGAAGCAGAGGTAGTAGTGTGCTGACTTTCATTGAAATTTGCTATTTGGAAGTCCATATGACTATTACAACGCTCTGAGGCATGTGAGCAAGTGAAACCTATTTGACCTAATTGCTTCAAATCTCACTTTAATTTAAGAATAAAAACATAGAGATCTGTTTTTTCCAATATAGAGAAAAATGGAATGTTTTTGTGATTTTAGATCTCAATAAGGGATTTGGAAATAGAAAAAAAAGTAAATATAGTGAGGATATTGTCAGTATTACTGACATAAGGTATTACTGCTTGCAAACCTGTTCCACAACTTGCTCTTTCCTTTTGCAACTTTTTATTGATAGTGTTAGAAAGTCAACCAGAAGAGTTGATCAAATCAGCATATCCTAGTACAGAGCACTACTTGTTGCATTCTTTTAAGTGTCAGTGAACTAATGGCATTCTGCAGCACACCAATGAAAAGCCTATGTGCTCCTCCAGCAGCTATTTCATGGTTTCTGGGTTCTTCTGTGGAAGGATTTTAAAGATAGCTTTTGGGGAAAGAGTAAAAGCTTGCCAAAGATAAAATTCCCTTACGTCCCTAAAACAAAGTTCAAAAATCTTTATTTCTGGGGCTTAGTGTGTATATAAGACAAGTGCTTGTCTACATTAAATTGTTTGGCACGTACTAAGTGTGAAGAAAAAAACAAATACAAATCCCCCAAAGAAAAGACGCTTTTGAGGGGTGCCAGTGTGCTTTGGTACCTCAGGGAAAGTTTTAACACTCTTTCCCGTGTGCTGGTCTCTGTGCCTGAGGCAGGATGGTAGTAAAAGTGCAAGCACCTACTTAGAAATCTCTGCGCATTAGAACTTTGTCTAGAAGCTAAAATGATGACCAGTTTCTCTGGTCTGTTAGGGCATTAGAGAAAAAAAAAACTGTGTAAAGCACCATATTGTGCTTCCAGGCTTTTTGCTAATTTTTAAGCTTATATTGAGGTAGAAGAATTCAAAATGGAAACAATTGAAATAAGTATGTTTAGGAATTTATTTAGTTGCTACTGCATAGAGTCATAAAATGGGAGAGGTTTATTCCCTGAGCTAGTTGCCTGAACTGCTTTACTCCTCTGGGGTGATAGGCTGCTCAAAGTGCAGTTGTAAATGTTGTAGCTGTTTATAGAAATTGTAACTTGGTCCATCACTTTAAGCAAATACTCCCTCTGGAACTTAAGACCTATGTTTTATTTTGTATTTTAGAGAAATTGGAGGATCTTAATAAGCCCTTATTTTTAAAAAGAAGAAAAACCAATATCACATACCTTTGAATGCAGTTATTTTGTCGAATTTGATCTTAATTTGTCCAAATAACGTATTTTGTCTTTATTCTGCAAAGAGTTGTCTAAAGCTGTTGGCTCTTAATTCTTTGGCACTTAAATCTGTGCTTTTCTGGACTCTTTGTTACTTGTTTCTCTGTCCTTATCAGTATGATTGACTATAATTTCTCCCTGTCAGATAATAGAGAGTTTTAGTTTAAATACACTTTTTTATGTGGGCCTATCTTGCAGCAAGTCTAATAGTACATTATCAATGACAGTAAAAAGGAGGAGGGTACTCTTTACTAAAGGGAAAGAGCAGTGTAGTGGGATTGAAGTGCATAGATTTACTATTCAATTAAAGGCCATAGGGACATTTCTCTCTAATGTTGCTACAATATTCAGATTGTCTTATTTTTTATTCTCCAACCTGTCATGAGAGGTGGTGGCAGGGAGAGGGGAGTTAAGTAGCTTTCGTACTGATGTGGACAAAGGGCATCAGCGTAGAGATTTGGTGTTTGCTTATGATAACTTCAGTAGTACTGCATGCAGCATAAAAATCATGAAACATTTATCTATTTTCAAACTTTTTTTGTACATTTGTTATTTCTGGGTACTCTTTCCTGCTTGAAACAGTGTTTCACAGTGCCTATTTCCTTTTGCCTTCGTGCAAAAAGCTGTTAATCAGATTACACTGGCTGGTCCTGATTATGTTTATTTCCTTTCGGGCAAAATGCAGATACCGCAAGTGCTCCAATTACTTGCTTAGTCATAAAATGTTGAAAACCAGTTGTCAATAACAAATCTTGTCATCATTTCAGATGTTCAAATGAAAGCCTTTGGAACAAGGTGCAATTTCTTCTATCTATGATGGTGTAATTCACTGTATTATTTTAGCTTATGATAAATCTGCATAAGGATCTTTGGACAATAACAAGATTATAGTAAATCTCCAAAGCAGAACCCGAGTAAGTTGTTGGTTTGTTGCGCAACCGTGTACTGTGTACTTTGGAAACAAATGGAATGAGGTCTGGGAGAGAGGTGGCTGGAATCTTGCACCACCTACATTTACTTTGAAGATGTTAAAAGTGGAGGTGTTCTTGCCTCTTCTTTTAGAGGCTGGGGCTGTTGTATATTTTATTAAATATTTTCTACATAAATATGATTCATGTTGGTAGCTCTTGCAATGTCCTGAAAAAGCAGGCAAAAGGATTTTTTATTTTAGTTTCCTCCCCCTTGCCTCTGCATTATGAGACAGAAAAAGTGTATTCAGTTAAGGATTCAGTTCAGATCTTGACTGTTTTATCTCTTTGCACTGAAGTCTGGTGTTGTAGAAGCTATTTATAGCTTCTTCAATTTATTTATAAAACTGTGAGAATTATTTCTAGGCAAGGTTAGTAATTAAGCGCAAGCCTGTAAATGGAGTGTTTAATCCCTTTGGCAATAGCAGTAATCTTTCTGAGATAGAAGGGATCACGAAAACATCTCTGATGACTTTTTTATCTAGGCTATAGGCAGCACTCACCTGTGAATTCCTGGAAGACCTGCTGTGGTGCGGTAAAATACATCACCACAAAGCCCCTCCTGTTTCTGTTCCACAGCAGTATGCTGTTTTGTTGCCAGTCTTTAGTGTCAGAAGTGAGAGTGATGTCTACTATGGCTGGACCATAATGTAGATTAATGTTCTAGTTGAAAAGATGAATGTCTTGGGACATAGAAGTCCCAGAGAATAGTGAGCACGAAGTATTGTTGGCTGTTGCCTAGTGGCACAAATTCAGTGAGAGTGATCTACGAGTCCTCTTACAGTAAAGCTTTTTCCCTTATTGCATGTGCTGTGCTTCATGTACTCAAGTACTTCTCTATTCCCGGGCATTTCTCTTTTGGGAAGTGGTTTAATTTTACCTTTAAGTACTCTTAAGATATAAAACTGACACAGTGGTTTGTGTTAATCTTTGTTTCACTGAGCTTAAGCTATACCACTGTGTTGTTTCAGATCCATAGGCAACTGAAAATCTCCCCAGTGTTGTATTCCCTCGGTCTTCTGCTGTGCAGAAAGTCATACCTTTGTCTATTCTGTAGTTGTGTTTTATCCTTGAGGAAACTCGAACTGATGGTGAACTGAAATAGCTGTCAGGCTGGTGCTCTTCCCCCAGCTGCCCTTGGTGAATGGTATATCACAGTATGGCTCTTTTTGTTACATTTCAGAAGCTCATCCGAGGCTGTCAGCTTTAGTGAGAACCTAATGGTCAAGTTTCATCGAGGTTAACAATGATCCTGCTTCCTGTTGCAACACTGCTGAGACAACAAAATTGTGCTTTGAGGATTAAGTGTGAATTATGAGTACAAAATACAGAGATTTGAGGGATGCTATATAAGAGAGATTAATTCTGTATTTGTTCTTAAGGGTAGTAGCTCTATTTTAAAGTTACAGCTGAGCACAAAAATTTTGCATCTCTATTAGATATTGTCCCTGTTCAATAAACCTTCTGAGTATATGTTGGAATCTGAAGCATGTGCTTAACTGCTTTGCTGAATTGGGGCCTTCATGACCAAATTGCAGGTGTATGTTAGCTTAAGTATTTAAGGAAAAAAATAACTGTAAAACAATACTTACTTTGTTCTGTTCAGTGTGTTACATTAATGGAAAACATCAGAAATTCTGTGCTGTTGCTATGCTGTCCAAAACAGATTTAATATGGTTAATGGCTTGAATGTTCTGTATGAGATATAGTCCAATTAAGAATTAACATGGAGTGATGAAATGAAAATTCAAAAATTGAAAGTGAGATTCTATTTTAGGGTGCATAATATTATTGTAGAATAAGGCTTTCAGATGTTTAAAAGTGCTTTTCAAGTGCAGGGGGTTTTTTAATTCTTACATGGATATTAGAGCATTTATTATACATGTGCAATACCTGGGGCTCTGTAAACATTTCCATAATAAACTTCTCTGTATATGAGGGTTTAATAATGTGGTCATAAAAGCGTATTTTGCACATAAAAGTGGTGTACTGGTCTGCCAGAAAGCTTGTGCTTTAAAAATAAATAACATTATTTAAAGAGAGATATTAAGAAGGAAATGGAAGAAAAAGTGGGCTCTACCTAACTCATTCCTGGTAAATATTTGATCAATATATCCTTTAATAAATAAATAACCCCCCACTTAGCTAGAAGAAGCAGTTCAGTGCTGAGCTAATATAGTGTTCTTCAAGCCTGGACTTAGACTTCATGTCTGTTGCTACATAAAG
>WEIT01017360.1:230335-273360 GCA_013389985.1 Dryoscopus gambensis | reverse complement strand
ATGGAGAAAAGTTGTTTAAAGCTTCCTCCGTGCCTCACAGAAAATTGCAGTGGCAAAACGATTAAAAATAAAGAATCAAAGTGAAGCAATTGCAGTTGATTATGGTGCAGTCTAAGATGGTTTATTGACTAAGAAGTTGGGCTGTAGAAATGCTAATGAAGGAAGTGAGGTATCTCATTCTGAGTCTCAGAAGAAAGGACTTCTCATCTTGATTAGTAGGCTGTCATATATGAATTGCAAGAGTTCTTAACTTTTTCCTGTTTATCTTACATAGTGCTTAATAGTTGAACTTTGTGTTGCTCTGAACTTTTTAGTAGCCTTCACTCACTCTCAGGCGTTTCATTATTTACTGGGGTTGCAAGATTTGGGATGCAATCTTAATGGTTTGTGTTGCTGCTAAGGTTTGAACATATGTTCACAGACCACTTAAGCTTTTTACTTCCTTTTTCTGTCTAATGCTTTTCTCTTTCATGTTAGTTAAGTCTTAAGATTCTTCACCTCTATTTTTGAATAATAGAAACTAGTTTTAGTCTTCTTCTTCAATTTTGAAATCCTATTTTTTTTAATATTTTATAATCTGTTCCATAATACTGGGTTTAAATAATGCTGTAAAAAGAAATACTACATCTTCTTAAACTTCTTGGTGTTGGGGTGTGTTTTCTTCGGAGTAGGAATACTGTCTTGATTTCTGTTTTAGAGGGAAGTTTATACAATTTCAGTACTTCAGTGTGATTTTTCGTATTACTAGAAATCCTCCTATCACACGTTTGCTTTTGTTATACTGCAGTTATCACAGTTCCTTTAGTAATAGTCCTATGGCCCTGAATGCTTCAAGAGTTCTTCCTGACAGCATTTTTTTTGCTGATGCTTATGTACCTTTGATTTTGTTACTTTTATCCTTTCCCAGAAGACAAATCACATTTTGATTGTGGATTTTTCTTGCTTTCTGGTGTTATAAATACCACGTACACAAATTTCTTCTCAGTGGATGGGTAGGTAAAGGTTATCTGACATCATTGCCTTTACACAGTTAAGGCTGTCACAGGGGGTTTTATCGTGTCATGTTTGCTACATGTTTAAAATCCATATTTCTGTATTTGTTAAGATTTTAAGATTATTAGTCTTGATGAGCAAATTCATATCTAACTGATGGGCTTCATATCTAACTATTTGGGCTCTTTGGTTTTTTCTCTCATACTGAGGTTTTTATTTTTCTTTCAAAACTGAATTTATTGTTTGGGTTTTTTTAAGGCTGGATCTTCAGCTCCATTATACATCGAACAAACCGAGGAAACAGAAGCAAATCTAACAGATAGTACAGAATTATATGAGGACAGCCAGCTTCTTGGCCGTTCAAAAGCAATTGCAACTAAGACAAAGGAGATTGAACAGGTGAGTCTTCTTGGCATTTTGTCACTGATACAGTAATGGTTTGCTTTGCTAAAATTACCTTGATTTATTTTTTCCTCCTCCTTGGAGTGTAGTAGGAATGTAATTTGATTTTTCAAGATGATGCGATAACATCTCCAACTGTTTCATTCTGAAGAACCGTGGCATTTATCTGCACATGGAAATTAATGGTGGTTGTCTGCAACTTACATGCAACAACTGCTGTTTTGCAAGCCAAGACAGTGACTGTCTCTTAATTCTAGTGGCCTTTGTTCTGTTGCCTGTGAGGCCATTTCCTGAGCTGTAACACTGTTCCTTTTTACTAACACTTGAAAAACGGCTTTCTACTCAATTGTTTTTTGTTTTGGGTTTTTTTCCCTTCTATTAATATTGACTTTGCATAATCATGTTCATGGTGGGCACAGCTTTCCATGTGTGCTGGGATGGAGTTTACCAGAGCATGCTGTAACTATGAGAGCCATGATGTGGCTGATTTATCCCTATGTGTCTGATCACAGGGCCAGAGACGGCCTAAAAGAGCTTAGTACCAAATGCATAAATGACAAACTGAAAAAAAATACACAGGCTAGAAACAGATTTTTAAAAAATAGCAGTTGTGACTAGTTAGCCTGATGCTGGTGAATTTATGATTGGTTAAATTTCCCTAGGCTATAAAGACAGGGTTATGGTGAAAACAGATGAAAATTTGGTCATGAAACCTAAATATTGTTTTCCATATGATCTAATGCTGTTGTGTTTGGTGGAGTTTGCTCTTAATTCTAGGGAAACCTAGATTATGTTCTGTAAAATGGAGTACTTTTAGGAACTTAGTTCAGAAAAGCCTGAGGAATAACTTAGATTTGGATTTTGCAGAACCAGTTTCTCCTGTTGTTGATTTGAATATTGAAGCTGTCAGCTTCTGCAGAATTTAAATAGGATTCTAGGATGATGCTAGAATTATTTTACTCAACTGAACAAGATGCTTATTTTCTTATAAACCAAGTACTGTGAATTTATTAAGAGTTAGCCAAGATATTTATTTAATCATTGAAAATTAAGACTGGAAAATGATCTATATGAATATCATAATGAGTCATCGTAAGGAAATACTGTGAATCTTCCTACTATATATGGAAGCAGTCTGTAGAAATTTGTACACTGTTCTGTTTACTTTGAGTTCTCAGCATCTAAAAGTAAATTTAGTTTAACATTTAAATCTTTAAAGTGAACTGTAAGCTCGTACATTTATAAGAAAGCTTTTTCCTAATTTATTTCTGATTATTTGTCTTGAAGACTCAAGTAATATCAGAAAAATTATTTGGTTCTATGGACTTCTTTTCAGATAAATTTCATTCAAGTGTCTAATGTAGTATTTCTGGAATGTAATTTTGTGGAAGAATTGCTCAAATAATATGCTTATTGCCAAGACCTATGCTGCAAAAATGGTGAAGCTGTAATCCTTCTGCAAAGCAAGATTTTCAAAAGGTTGCTTTTCAGTATGCACTGGACAGCTATTAAGGTACTTAAAATAAATAAGAAATTAAGTCAGGGCATGTGCCACTAGGTATGTGTTAAAGAATTGGTGAGGGCCCAGCTAGTGTTTGAGGAAGTGAGGTTTGACCCATTGAACCTCTTCTGTCTCCTAAATTTTTCTTTCTCTTGGAGCCCCAGATGTAGTGATGTTTCCTTTTTGGTTCATATTTATTCTCAACCTGATTGCCAAGTATTTCTTGGCTGTTCCAGACTCCTGGTAAAACCTTCTTTGCTTTGCCCTCTCCATATCCATTTGTCTCCAAAGCTCTAACCAGGAAAAGGAGCAAAATTATCCAAATACGTACTTTTATTTCATAGGATGGTACTATTTCAGGAAAACCCAGAGGCAAAAAACTTTGCTGACAGAACATGCATGGTGCTGCAATGAGCAAATCCATTGCTGTGCAGCAGAGAAACAGGCAGTCTGATGCCCTGGGCAGGAGGGAGGTGGCAGCTTGTGATATAATCTATTATTTCTCTTAGGAAAAACAAGCAAAAATATCCCTTGAGCAATTGAATGAAATATTCATACAGGTGTTCTGTTTTAAATTAGTCCATCTCAGTATCTTGTGTATTGCTCATATCACTCTATTGTAAAGTTGCCTCTGCCTTTTCTCTAAGCTACAATAACACAATTGCCAATTTCAGAATTTTAAATGAAGCATGATTGTAAATGATCACCCTGGCTCATCAAGAAAATAGTTGGATATTATTTATTTGATAAACTTATTTGTAAAATCATGTCATTTGAAGAAAAATTAAGTTATTTGTGTGCTGATGATGACAGGGCAAGATGTGTGAAACCAAGGGCTAGTTGCTGTTTGCTATACAGTGACTATTGTTTAGAGGTCTGCAGTTGCTTTGCAGTTATTAACTGAAGCTGACATACAGAGAGGAAACTAAAAGTTCTGCTCACAGATAAAGGCTTGGAAAAATCCAGACACTGTTTAAACAGAGCCAAGAATTATCTGTGTCACTCCCAAACTACAAAAACTTCAAAGTATATATTTCATTTGAAATGTGCCAATATTACTTGGAAAGGAAGGATATGGTTGCAAATGCACAGATGCTTGAAAACATTTCTGAACTGGGACTGCAGATCCTGGACGTTTTTGGTCTCATCTTTGAAACAACAGGCATAGTGACATTATTGTGGAAACATCTAAGTTGCATGGGACTTACTGAGTCTATCTCCTTGAAACAGGGCCTTAGGTCAGGTCATTCAGGACTCTGTCAAATTGAGCCCTACATATTTCCAGTTGAAGGAGGCTCTGCTGTTTCCCTGGCAGCCTGTTGCAGTGTTTCACTGCTCTGCGTCTTGAGCTCAGCTGCCATCACATTCCAGAACATGGTTTCTTTCCAGCAAGGACATGGTTTCTGCTCACTGCTTCTCTTGACAGCTTCGTGTCTCCATTCTTGAACTGCAGAATCCCAGCTCCTTGGTGTGGTCCCCTACTTTTGGGACCTGCTCCACTGGGAGAGGGCTCTGCTGCTCGCAGGGAAGGGTTGATTTCCTAGACCCCTCTGGCTCTGCCACTTAGTGGTTGGAAGAATAAGGTTTTTTCTGGCACTTTTGCATGGCAGGTACTGTGGAGACTGTTCCCTTCCATCCAGGTGCAGTCTTTTCAATCTTTGTGCTTCTGCACTGAATGGAAGTTCTGCAGCCTTAATGTGTATCTCATATTTTAATATGTCCCATGATGTGTTTTCTAATATTCTGTCTGTAATAAAAGGCTTTGGAGAGTTTTTAAAAAATTCAATTGTGAGATAATTAACTGTCTGGGTTGGGATGTTTTTTGATTGTTTGGTTGGGTTTTTTTGAAGTTAGGTGTTTCGTTAGACATTTGAACATGCATTTTCTTTACTCTTGCGATTTTGAAATAAGGTGTTGTATGTTGTCTGAGCATTTGTCTGAGCACGGTGAAGTAGAACCCCGTTAAAGAGATGCTTAAAAGACTGGTCTGGTTACTTGAAAACAGTGTAGCAGTGAATTTTGGGTGTGCATGTCAAGATCAATGAATATCTATAGTTTCCTAATGTAACCATTTCATACACTTTTAAAACATTTTTGCATTTAATAGCATGCATTATGCATTAAGGTATTATTTTGGAGTTGTTCCGTTTCTGGTTTTAAATAGTTAAAGATCAGCTTATGCTTTTAGCATGTAATGTGCTGAAGTGTGGTGTATTTTTTCGGAAGTGATGACAAATATGTTCCTGGTGTTAAATTCATAATTGGAGCTATTCAGCATCAGTGTTGCACAAAAGGCTATCTCTTTGTTCTTCCTTCATGAGCATGAGTAGCAGGGATTCTTGAAATGTCTTATCTTGTCTAGACATCGAGTCTGCAACACTGTGTTAATTAGTCCATTATTATGTGTCCACTTTTCTTACAAGTTGCATATTCAAGTTGAAGTGACGTGGTTTACCTCTGAAAATCTATTCTTTTCTGAAGACAAATTTTACCAAATGACAATTTTACCAAGTACCCTCCTTGATTCTGGCAAAAAAACCAAATCTTGAGTTTCTGAATGAGATTTGACACTCAACTCGTAATCTGGCTAGTACCACAGAGTTCTGGCATCTAGGAATTAATTAAGCACAGGAATTAATACATTCATGCAGGCTTTAATGGGATCACTGGCTGACTGTATGCTTTCAGTTCACCAGTGTTTTTAAATGTTCAGCAGGACAATATTTTTTAATGTTTAAACATTTAGATTAATTGCTTCTTTAGTTGATGTTCTAAATTAATATTGCTTGTTAAGAGCCCTCAATAGTATAAATGAACTGTTACCTAATAGGACAGCCTTCTTGCTGGAAGATGCTGAAAATCAGAGATGTTTCTAAAGCTTGTGTTTGAAACTGCATAGCTATGGTGCATAAAAAGAAGGAAAAATGGGGGTGTGGCTGGGTCAACAAGCTGTCCAAATTCTGTTTCCAGATCTGCTGTCTAACTCGTTCTCTTTTTTAGGTAAATTACTTACATCTCTGACCTTGAAGTTACAATTAAGTAAGAAAAACAGGTTTTAGCAGTTACAGTGTGGTGTAGTTTGAGAAGAACTGTTTCTTGTTCCCCTTCTTTGGCATAGCTGCTGTTCTGGTAAGACCTATATAGCAATAGCTGAATTGTCTTTGTGTGTACTTAACACTTGTTAATGGGACTCTGTTCCCTGGAGGTGCTGCTCTGAGAGAAGACCAACCTCTCCCAAAGTGATACTTTGCATTGAAAGGACTTTGTTAAAAAAAAATTTGGTTTTCATATCAACAAAGTAAACTTGTAAACAAAGTTAACTTGTAAACAAAGTTATACATGCATTTCTGTCATAATAAAATAGCTACCGTTTGTGTAATATATTGGAGTTTGCTGTATGCCTTCCTTCCTGCCCCTAACCCCTCCTGTGTCCTTTGCTAGTTCTGTTTTGCTTCAAGCAAAACTATTTTACAGTTCTTCAGCAGTATAAAGGTGAAACAGGATGTAAATATTAAGTAGCTTCTGTATCTTGGCTAGGGATAAGCTCATGGTAAATATATTGGAAAAGTTTTGTAAGTCTTGGATGTGACAGAGTAAGTGTCTTCAGTTTTAGCAGTTGTAGTAAAATAAGTAAATTAATAAATTGGAGTAATGGGAATCCAGGAAGGAATGAAGGAGGATGTCAGAGCTGGCCTTGGATGTACCTTTTCTTTTGAAAAGCTCACTTCAGCTGAGCCAGGGAAACTGGTTAGTATTTCCTTAGATTAGCTTGTTGGTCTGTTTGTGCTGTTGCTCATTTCAGGCAAAATTATCTAGATTAGAAAAAATCCCCTAATTAAAATATAAGTTAAGAAGTAGGTGAGTTAAGCGAAGCTGAAGGAACTGGAACAGTAGCTAAAAACACATTAAAGGATTATTTCTGATTGTGGATGAGGTCAGACATGCTTTGTTTCTGACAGGAGTAGACCAGACAAGAGTAACACACCAGATGAGAGTAAAAGATGGGAAAGCTGTAGATTTTCTCTCCCTCCTAGCTTTGCTGTTGTCCTTCAAACCTTCTGTGCTTAATACACAGTGACAAGGCCTTAACGATGGACTCATCATCATCAGTCTAATTTGGTTGGTAGCATAGTATGTATCATGCCTCCTCTGAGCTTACGTTTATTTTACTTAAATGCAATTAAGTGTGTTAATTTATTTTTTCTTAATCAAGAAAACATTTGCGTCAGGTTTTGTTGTTTTGCCTTAAGCTTCTCAGAAAAATTGCTGATAACTCTTTTACTTAATTATATCATCTGCCTATGATCTTCTTTCATCCTTTTGTGGTTTATTAGTTTCCTTGTATCAGTATCCCTCTCCTTATATATAAAGTCAAATGATTTATTTCTTTCTGCATATTCTTAGACACATTTTCTTTCATATTAATTCTGACCTGCTAATTTTTCTACTATTTTTAGTATTTATTCTAGGCTTCCTTTTTACCATTACAGAATCAAATCAGTCACATTGTTATGCTTATTTGATCTTTATATTTCACACTTGCCTTAAGTCTTTTTTTTTTTCCTTTATGCTAGGGTCTTTCAATTTTGCAAGTATGACCTATTTGTTAGAAATTTGTGTTTTCATGTTTATGAAACTACAAGATGGAGAATATAAAAGCTTTTGGTCAATTTCTTCGTTGTATCTTTTATTCTCCTTACAAATACGTTTATTTAAAGCAACATACTTGTAAAAGGACATGAAAACTTTAGCTGCTTTCCTCTTCTTGTGTTTGGGCCACCATGCTTTAGAAGTTGTAATCCTTCACTTTCTGTTTGTTCAGCTGTGTTCTATTCCCTTTCTGTGGACATTAATGGGTTATTTGGTGTGCACTGCTGTGTTCATAATTACAAACTGCTGCATATGCAAAAGCAGTGCGACTCATTGTACTCAGCACCTGAAGGTATGGTTTAATAAGAAAATTTATTACCACATTTCAGATTTTTGCCAGCAGCTTTTTTCATTGGAAAGCTGATAAAAAGTGAGTGTTATTTAATATGCAGCACTCATAGGGAAATACTTTTAAGAGAATTTAATACCAGAAATGTATGCATTTATCCAGTAACAGTAGGGTATTTCTTAGAGAGGTTTGAGTTAGATGTAACTCAGCTTTAGCTTTCACCACTATCTATTGAAGATCATGTTTGCCTTGTGTTTTTTAATGTAAACAGTTTTAGGCCTGTGCTGATCACATTATTTTGAAGTTGCCAAATGCTGGGTATTCAACCCATTGACAAATGTAGAGGCACTACATTTTGATACAGTGATGCTTCATTATGTGATCAAGCAGCACGGCAGACTGCAAGATCTTACGGACTTCTTAAAGGGCATTGTTTACAGGTGTTACAATTCGATGGCAGATCTCTGGAAGACTTAAATGAGAGAGGGTTAGTAGTTAGGTACTTGATGAAATTGCTGGACTTAGTTGAAACCAAAGGACATGTGGAAAAAGGTTGTTCAAATCTGAAAGACAAGACTGACTTCTTGGTCAGATAAAGTGAAAATCTAAGGAGTTGTTCATTTAATAGCATTTTTTCAATCAAAAGCTGGTAGTGATTGTTTGACTTAAAATTTCTGGTTCTGTTGTGAGAAACCAGAAGAACAAAAACAGGATGAAAGAAGACTTGGAAACTATAATAGCGAGTGGGCTGGAAAGAAGAAAGATTAGTTTCGAGACATGATGAGTGTCAACAGGATTGGAAAAGGTGTTAGGAAGAGAAGAAACTCACTAAGAATGTGTGGGCCTTGATATACAATTAGGAATTAATTTGGGGAAATTGCCTACTGTAAAAACTGTCAGAAGTTGAGATCCTTGGAAGGATAAGCAGAATTGATACTGGCAAACCTCCTGGGAATGCTCAAGGATGGAAACAGAAATAATGAATTGTATGAGCCTTGATAAAGGCAGTAGTTTCTGTGGGAGTGAGGGTTATTGTTTTTGTGGGTTAGGTTTTTTGTTTGTTTGTTTGGATTTGTTTGTTGGGTTTGGTTTTTTGGGGTTTTTTTTGGTGGTGGGGTTTTGTTGTTGGTTTTGATAACCTGGATTTAATTCAGATGAAAGAGAGATCTTTCTCTCCAACTTTGTCTTCAGTTTATTCATGCTTTAGCAGAAGGGCATTGGTGGATTTAAGAAGTAGGTTAGCAATGGTGTTTTTTATTTTTGAACTCTGTTAAGGATTAAAGATAAAATTATCTCTTAGTAGGCTGAATGCACCGAAGATTAAATTTTTAAATATTTTTATTCTTGCAACCTACTGTCTCTTCAGCATTGTAACTAGGGAAACTTGCTGCTTCCTGCATTGAAACAGAATAAGAACAGAATCAGTCCCCTATGTCTAGTAACTAGATCCAGAAATTTAAATTGCCTCAGAAATAGCCCAAGCTCAAAAACTGCTGTCTAGCATCTCTACCCCCCCAACTCTGATTATGCATCAGCTCTATCTGTATTCCTGATACAGTCTGAGCACTGATCTTCTGAGAGACAGGAGTCCAAGTGGTGCTTAACGTAAGATGTATATGGGGCAAACAGCAGTGTCATAAGGAAAAGTTTCATAAAACCATATGCGATGATGGGATAGTGGTAACTGAGCAAACATGCGAAAACCCATGGAAAGCGGCAAATGAAATGTAGCGGCAGGAAGGTAGGTGACAGGAAGGACTTGATGTTTGGCAAGGAAGCTGGTTTCCATTTCTCCTGTGCTGACAAGTATTTTCAGGCCTCAGGAGGTTGAAATAGACAGCAGCAGCAGAGTGTCACACACAAAACCTGTAGGTAGGGAAAATCTGCTGAAGTGTGAATCTGCAGTTTTTTGGGATTTTGTGTGTCTTTTACAGACTGTTTTTTATACAACAGAAGCTTGTTTTGTAGGTGACAGCTTTCCTGGTGCTTGTAGTTTAATCCTCTAATCCATTTGTAATCTGATTAATATACAACACTGACTCATGTATAAATAAAGGATTGTCTGTGACCAAAGACACTTTGGTGACAGGTTGTTTGTCACCTGGTTCTTAAATTTATATGCTGTATCTCAGTGTCTCACCTAGCCTGATGTCTTCTTTCTTTTGGCAGTTGTTTCATTGAGTTGGTTAAACTCAATATGTTTTTAAGATAGATAAGTTATACCTATTCATTTTCTCTGACCTTTAAAATAGAGGGTAATTTTATAGTTCTAACAGGCATCAGAATTGGGATTTTTTCTGATGTTTAATTTCCTAAATTATATGGGGAAGAAATCTATAGCTGCATAAATTGCTTATGCATGTGCTGCTTCTTTAAGTTAAGATTATGAGATTAGATTTTTATTTTGGGATATAAATGACTAATGCACATCACCATTTATTGCTGACCCACAAAGGATCACTTTCCTGTTTTGTTTGACTCTTGTTTGCATTAGTGTTGTGACTTGAGTCTTCAGTGGTTGTCTGGACCTACACTACTATGACTGCTATCACAATGGCATGCTTCATAAAATAGGGCAGAAAAACAAGGGCCAAGATTCCCCACAGGACAAAGTTTATGGTATGCCTGTTTTATCTTGGTACTTTGACTTGGAATGGCTAATAGAGTTGCTAATAGAGTCAACCTGACTTGAAAAAAGCACAGAAAGTGAATACTGACAAAATCAAGTGGGTCATGGGTTGTTTGTGGTTCTCCACCTTCTCACGCTTCTTAAGAAGAACTGTTCGTACATTAATTTTCTGAACTATTGAACTTCAAGCTCTGAATGACAACAATAACCTTAATAGATGGGTTTGATATTGTTTCTCCAAGGTTTAATTTGTTTGTTACAATCTTTCCCCTTCTCCTGACTCCAGATAGCTTAAATACTTGGTTTCATTAAAACAGGAAATGTTCTGCTTACCTGGGTACTGGGTGCTTACTTGACCATAATTACACCTCACAAGCAGTTCACCACCTTAGTATAGTAAATAATTTATATATTAACTTTTTTGGTCACATGCTACCTAAATAAAAAAAAAACTCCACATAAGCATTTTTAAACACAAAATCATAAATAGATTAGTATATGCTGACACAAGCTTTTCAGTGATCATCTTCAGCTGGAAATTTGCCCATTTTATTATGTTTCTTCTTCACTTGGCTTCCTGGAGAAACTGTCTTGTGCAATCACAGAGTATCTGTGCTGTGTATCTTTTGACTCTATTATTTGATTTCAACTAAATTCAATTTAGGCATAAACCGAGATGATTAGTTGTTACAAGCTTTATGAAAGTAGGCAGTAACAGAAACTGTATGAGTTCCAGTGAAGACTATATTATGATTGAATCTCATTAGACATCATTAAGTCCCCTTAAGCAAGTGCTGCAGTCAAAACCAACCTGTACCACTGCAGACTTCAGCTGCACATTACAAAGAGTTTGGTGGCAACCACAGTTTGGGGAATTTCATCCCTGTATTGTACTGTTCCCTGTGCTGGCACAGTAGTCTTTGTGGGGCCTGACCATGAATCAGATTAAGAAAAAGAAAGAAAAATTTGCAGACACTTCCTTAACTAGTTCTCTTAAGTTCAGTGTGCTTCTTTAAATGTGCCTGCTGCTACAAGTGAGTAGACACCCTGTTGTGTGTTGAGCCACTACTGTTTCTGAACATTCAGTATCTTGAAAGTACTGCTTTAGACACAGTTATTTAATCATCAGGGAGAAATCTTTGAGAATTAACTCACTTGGAAGTGCTAGTGCATCACTAGATGCCCTCAGAACAGCTTCTTTCACCTGGCCTGCTGGAGCCAGACTTTGGTTTAGTCGTGAAGCAAGCTGGCCCCTAAGTTCTTGGAACTATTTCTAGCTGAGGAATGAGGTGACCTCTGAATTGGAGGGTGGAGGAAATCTGGAAGAGATGAAAGGATTTATGGTGACAGGAGAGGTAGGGTTAGTAACTGAGTGTGGGAAGCAATGAACAAGGGTGGGACTGGACTTACAGTTGAAAAACAAAAAGAGATTTTTGCCAAGATCAGGAACTGCAGCCAAGAGGGTGGGGGAAGGAATGAGATGGGGAACATGGGTGGAGATGGGAATTAATTCCACAGAAGCTCTAAAGCCCATGGGCAAATGCAGTGGAGTTTCTCCCTGGCTGGAGGGTGGAGACGCTACATCATGCGAGAAAACCCACTGCTATTTCTGGTGCCAGATACAAGTGGGGAGCCGTCAGGTGCTTCCAGCTTGGTGTCTTCCTCTCTGGATGCCCTCGAGGCATCTGCGGGAAGCTACAATTGTAGGCAGGAAATGCAGTGTTCAAGTACCTGAAATGACTTACTAAAAAACTTGATAAACATGCCATTCATAGCTGTTGTTCTCTTGTCTCTTCAGTGCAGTTTACTGTATTTGTCATCAGCTAGGACATAAATGTAATGTTACTTAATGTAAAAATGAGTTTTTAATGAAATTATTAATCTGCTTACCCAAGTGTAGGTGTCGCCATAACTCAAAAATGCCCTGATTAAATTTTTTTTAATACTTTTCATAGTTTTTGTCAAATGTACTCTTAGGCATTGCTACAGCTCACTGTACAATTTTCCTTTTTCCTGTGTTAATATGGAAGGAGATTTCTTGCAACTATGTTTTTGCTAAAATCAGAAGCAAAGATAAGCAAGTAGTTCTATGGTCTCTCATGACCCAGATAAGTTACTAAAAAACAGTGTGCTTTAGGAGTGTTCCTTTCTACTTTAAACAGGGTGGACTTTTTGTTACCCAGAAAAGCATGTACCATTATAATGAGCTGGCTCTGAAGCCTTTTAATGTGTGTAGGCATTACTCGTGTCACAGTAAGCAGCCAGAGCAGTGATCCCAAGGAGAAATATCTCATCTACTGTAAAGGTTGTTCTAAGTATTCCTAACAAAACATATGTGCATATTGCTGAGGAGTTATATTCAGATATGCAGAGGTCTGTTGGGGATAAAGTGTTGAGCTTGATTTTGTCTGTTGTGGATCAACTAAGATTTTTAAGAGAGGCAAGGACATTTAGCATGTTACCCGAGTATGGATACTCAGTATCTGGTGTCAGGTAAGGTTTTATGGGTGTAAGGATAAAAACTTCCATTGGTGTGTTTGCAGTTGATTTCACTGTGTATCACTTAGCAGGTAGGTGTAACTAGTATGCAAGTAGTTTTTTACTGTATTCCTTAAAGCTGTTGTATTACATATTATATTAAAGCTCTGAAGGAACATTTGTGCATATGTACATAGTATATACAGTGGACAGTATTTCTATTCTTTAGATTGTATTTCCAGGCAGTTATGGAACGCACCTTTTGTTTATATTTTCCTGTTTGGTAGAAATGCATGAAATGTAAATGCATTTCTGTCACAAGGTGATACAAAGATGTTCACATAATTCAATTGACTTGAAATGTTTTTCAATGAATTTTTGATTTTTCAGGGTGCTAGGGTTATGTAAGAGCTTGAGTAAATACTTGCTAAGGAAACGGGGAGGACTTGGATAAAATTATGGGACAAGTGAAGGTAGTGCTTCCGTTGTTAGGTATTTATTGGCCAACTGCAGGGTCTTTGGAACAAGAAGAGTGATTGGCTTTGTCCATAGTGCAGTTTGCTGAGCAGTGATGAACTAAGGAGAACAAGGAAAAGAGGTAAACAAGTGAAAAAGATTAATACTAAGTTAAAGTATTATGAAGAGAGTAAATTGATTATGTTGAAACTAAGCAATAGTTCTAAAATCAGGTTGAGGTGCATTGCAGCCAACAAATGGAAAATCTTAGTTGTGTTTTCTTCATCAAGAGTGTAAACTGTTGACTTTCCCTAGAGAAGGCAACTTTTTTTTCCCTTGAACTGTTGCTGTTATTATTTTACACGGTCCATGGTACTCTTACATACATAAATAAATTAAATAATTCTTTCTTTAGTATGTAAATCAATTATTTGTGTATACTTATCCTTGAAATAGCAAAATTGCTTACTAGCTGATTTAAAAATAGAAAGTTTGCAATGTTTATACCTTTATGTGATTTTAAGGAACAAAAAGCCCACTGGACTTTCTAATTTAAATGAGAAAATGTCACTCATTTTCATTGTTGTTTTTTATTTAATTTGGCTTGCTCTGTTCTAAATAATTAAATATTTTTTCCTAATTTAATTCTGATTCCAGACAGTGTAGTTCAGTCTTTATTAGCATGAGCTGTTTGGGGGTTTTTTTGGTCTTGCTTTTTTTGTTTCCTTTCATTTAGTTGTTTTTTCTGGGATTTTTTGGTGGTGTTGGGGGTGTGTCTGTGTTTTGCTTTGTTGTTGGTTTTTTTTGGTGGGTTTTTTTTGTTGGTTTTGTTTGCTTTTGGGTTTTTTTGGTGGTTTTGTTTTTGTTTTTGTTTTATTTTGTTTTTTGTTGTTGGGGTTTTTTTGGGGTTTTTTTGTGTTTTTTTTTTTAAGTTCTAAGTTTTTTTAAGTTAAGGAAGGCTGTGTGAAGGAGGGAACGCCTTATTTTTCAGTATAACCTCTGTGTATTCTGTGTCTTGGAGAACGTGTGGTAATTTTGTATGAAGTAAGGTTAAAAGGTAAATGGTATGGTACTTTTTCTTTTGGCTATTGCATTGAAGTGTTTGACCTTCAGCAACCTGTCTTTATCTTAGGCAATAAACTGTTTAGTTCTCCTTATCAAAAGAGACTTCACTGCTCTCTTTCCATGCTGTTCTCATCCAAAACACACTGTATCAATCCAGCATCAGTGGCCTTTATCAGCAGCAGCTATTATTCTGTTTAGAGATTCAGCATAAAAAAGTTTATGTTGTAACAGTATATTTTATTCAGTAAATATTTTCATTTGTAGTTCAGTGGTTTCCAGTTTCATTATCTAGTTTAAATCTTCTCTTGTGTTACCTCCTTATTACCTTACTCTTTCCCCCAATTTTAACTGTTTGACCTAAAATTACTTAGTTTGATGTCACTGGAAACTGTTATTTTAGACTCTTCACGCTATATCCTATGTATGTCTGAAGGTAAGGTTAAAATGGCAAAATAAGTGTCTTTGCAGATTTTTGACATATTTTCTAATTATTTGGGGATCCCTTCAAATCATTGACATGATGGTGGTAATTTGAAATCTGATGAAGTGTTTAGTTAAACAACTCCCCCACACCTTCAGCTGTCTGTGTGATTTACCAGGATGAAGTTCTACACATTGGAGTATTGGCCAGAGGCAGAATTTGCTGTATCTCTGAAGTGACTATAATTCATAATGCTGCTGGTGATACTCAATGAACCTGTAACCTGCAGGAAGTTGTCAGAGTTTGAGGGCAGCTGCTAGTTTGTTCTAGTTTTTTTTTTCCATTGACTTGTTAACTTACATGATGCTCTACTGCTATTACTTGTAAACAAATAATGGTCCCATAATTGGCCTCCCTGTTCATAGTTAGAGTAAATAGGATATTTCATGAAGTAAATCCAAGGGGACTGAGTCTAGACTGCTTGTATCCTTGTTGTCAGCATATCCTTGTGTCCAGCAGAGCCAGGGCAGTGATTGTCCCCCTGTACTTGGCACTGGTGAGATGAATCCTGTGTCCAGCTCTGGGCCCCTCACTACAAGAAGGGCTTTGAGGTGCTGGAGTGTGTCTGGAGAAAGGCAACAGAGCTGGTGAAGGGTTTGGAGCACAAGTCTTATGAGGAGCAGCTGAGGGAGCTGGGGTTTTTTATCCTGGAGAAAAGGAGGCTCAGGGGGGAACTTACCACTCTCTACAACTGCCTGAAAGGAGGCTGTAGGCAGGTGGGGGTCACTCTCGTCTCCCAGGTAGCAAGTGACAGGACACGAGGAAATGGCCCCAAGCTGCACCAGCAGAGGTTTGGATTTGATATTAGGAAAAATTCACCAAGTCAAACGTTGGAACAGAGTGCCCAGTAGAGTGATGGAATCACTATCCATGGTGGTATTTGAAAGATGTGTAGATGTGGCTCTAGGAACCAGGTTTAGTGGTGCACTTGGCAGTGTTATGTTTACAGCTGGACTTAATCTTTAAGGTCACCCTTAATGATTCTGTGATTCTGAGTTTTATTTCTTGAGCACTGGATATATTTCTGTTATTTTTTGACTTGATGGATTTGTTGCACCATGCTGCTACCATAATTTGTAGGTGTCAGGGATCACAGAAAGCTGCTCTAAGCTGTCTGAAGAATACAGAGCTAAGCTCTCAAAAACTGTCTCAGAAAGAAACCCCAACACAGAACAGTATTTGATGATCCCAGTTTCTTCTCTCTTTTTGTAAGGACAGACTGAAGCCAGACTCGAAAAGAATCAAAGCTTTTCAGTGGATGTCAGAATCCGAAGACAAGCAAACACTTCAAAAAGTTATGGCTGTGTTCACATATCTTGCCAAGTTTGTTCCCAATCTGTCCTCTGTCAATTCACCCACCCTATTAGACAACTTCTGGAAAATGTTCAGTGACACTGGATTGAATAGGGCAGACATTCCTTTAATGAGTTTGATAGGTAACAGTACTTGTGCTGAAATGCTGCAGCCTTGCTTCACTATCTCATTAAGAAAAGCTTGTAAAGAGACTGTAGAAAGCCAGTGTTCTTAGAAGATGTTTTTAAACAAAATAGGCTTTTCGTTCCCAATGAAAAAGACCAGTGATTTCCAAGCTCTTTTGAACCAGCTAACCACTGTGATTCTTCAGTATTACTTATGACTGTAACCCAGACTTACAGAATAATTAATTCCAAGTACTGTGGATTACAGTCAGTGGTATATCCTCTCAGTAAATGCAGAGCTCGTGCTGCATTCCCTTGGAACCACAGTTGGTAATCGCTGCCCTAAGACATATGATTTACTAACCATAAAAGACAATCTCTACTCCTTGTGGCTTTCTCTTTAGAGAAGAGACATGCTTTCTGTTTTTACCAATTTTTGGATCAGGTTACTGCTTCCAATTTGATGTGGAAATAACTAGAATTGTGGGAACAGATACAGAAGGAGAGATAGTTTGTGTGTTGAATGCTAAAAACATAGAAGGAATGAACATACTTGAAATAAGAAATGAGGCTTCATCATACAGGTTCTCTGACCTGCTCCAACCCCAGCTGTTGTGCCAGCTTTGTGTTCTGTTTCTGTATATATATTTGTTTTTGTATATATTTGTTTGACATACAAAAGTGAGTTACATGCTAAGATCTGCAAAAATTTAAACACAGATCCTGTGTGCTTTGTTTGTCTGGGTTTGGTGGAAGTTCTGTGAGTGTTTCCAGATGAGCTCAAGGTGGACACACTAGTGTAAAGCTGTAGATAAATGTCCTCTTTAGATATTATCCATAGCTGCTCATCATATTCTCACCCAGGATAGGAGATTCCTCCCCGCAGTCCAGCTGATGTCCTAGCCGTGTGACCTAATCAGAATGGTTTTGCCTAAGGATTCATTCTAGAAGTACTCCTGTATATTACTGGCTCACACAAACAAGTAGGGTGATGGTTTCTGGCATAGGGATGCTGACAGCTGGGAAAGGGGAATAGCCTTTTCAGCCGTCACAGCTGCATGTGGAAAAAGATACCTATCCACAAGCTAGGGAAAGATTAGAGAAGTCTTCCAAAATAATTTACTTTTTTGTTTATTTGGTTTTAGATTTGAAATGAGTACTTAAAATAAATGATGAGTGACTATATCAAGGGTAAAGGCAGGACAGTGACTTGGCCTTGAAAAAAATCTGATTCATTATTGAGGCACTAATAAAACTGATTTGTGAGGCTAATATAATGTGTGAAGTAATTCTAAACCTTCAGAAGCCATAAAATGTTGGTAATCGAAGTAATTGTTTTTCTTCTTGCAGCTGTTGCTTTTCCTTTCTGAAAAGCTGTCCATTACATACAGCAGTTTACTTGTTTTGTGTAGTATTTTCTTTATGCTGCATATGTGATGAAAAAACCTACCCTTTGGCACGCAATTTCAAACTCGCGTTAGCATATTTTTAACCATTAAACAAAAAAAAATTAAGTTGCTCTTTATCTAGTGATGGGGAGGAAATCTCATGTAAGGACTGGTTCTTAAAGTCATAGATCCAACAGCTTTGAGTCTGTATTAGCAATGCTGCTGCCAGTTAATTGTGCAACTGATCTGCTCAGAATTGCTCTTAATTGGAAAGAAAGGGGGTTTTTTTGGTTATTTCTTTCTATTGCTGCTTATTTTCATTGTGCAGTTGGAGAAAATACAGGCAATTCACACCTCAGGATAAAATGCTATCTTACCCATTAACAAAAATGAGCCCACCTAATGCAGAATGTTGTTGAATCTGAGAATATTTGTAGCTGAGGATATTTGTTGAAATTGAAAGTGGGACAACTTTTGTTGAGGGAAAACTAAGTCATCACAAGTCAGTTTTGAGTAAAATCAAATGCATCATTTTTGATCTTGACTTCAACACAGTTGATCTGTGTGAATTTCGAATGACTGTACATTTCGTACTAAATACTTGTGTGGTTTTTATGACAAGAAAGATTGGTTTCTCATTTTATTGTTGCTGTTAATATATAGTCCATTCTGCTGAAGCTTAAATGAATATCACTTTCCTTTATGGTCAGTAGATGTAACTGAAAATTATTTAAAGCATTTTTAACAAGAGAATTAACATAGAGTCTTCTGTAGATAAACTTCACCCTTCCTGTTTTGGATGGAGCAATAACTTTACCCTGGAGCAGATTTAGGAAGTGGCTTTCCATCAATTCAGTATTTTATAAATAAAAAGTTGTAGGGTGAGGCCCTTCCTTTGGCATAAAGCTGATTATTTCCTGTTTAATCCTGAACTGTATTTCAAGTAATGGGAGTTTTCTAGCATCTGTTGGAAAGGAGAATTTTTAGGATTTTGTTTTCATTTATGCTCCTACAAAAATACAGTTTTCATGTTTGCATATTATTCTAGAACAAAGAGAAATTATTAGATAGATAAATAGTCACCCTTTTACAACTTTTGGACTTGGCTGCACAGTTGTTTGTACCTGGGCATTCTTAAACATACAGCTGGGTATTCTTATACATGAGCTGAAAAGATGTCACTGACATGTCTTCAAGAGATCATCAGTACTTTCAGTGAGGTTTAAAAACTGCTGAATTGTAGTTGCAATGGGTTTTTGGATTTCAGATTTATCATCTCCTTGCACAAGGCACACACTTTCTGTAAGAAGAACATGTAAGAGGCAGAATTTAAACTCATACTGCTGTTTTACCTAAGGAACACACAAGTTAATATATGAAGTAACACTACCCTCATCCAACACATCTGTTGTAAAGAAGCCTATGAAATCTAGGCCACACACAAACTGGTCTCCAAGGGCCTGTAGTTGGTGTTAGAATGCTGTTATTATGTGGTGTGATTGGTTTATTAAACAATTATCTCCAGAAAAACCATGTAACATAATAGTCCTTGCTCTCCCACATGGGAGCTACTTCTGCTTGACTAAGCAAGACATTTCTTGAAGAAATAATAATACACTTGCTCTTGCTAAAATGTAACATTAAATGAAGTGTATCATCATGTACATTTCTGTTGTGTACGAGTTCTTGTTGATTTAAACATTTGTGTCAAGTCCTCTGCCACAGTATTAAAAAAATATTAAAGTAAACACATGGATTTCCTAGCAATATATTTTAAATAAATTCTTGCTGCTTATTGAAAACTTGTATGTAGTAGTTTTAAAGCAATGAGTAACTATTTGGAATTTGTAAGTTTTCATAAATGAAAACTCTGTTTTCTGAATAGTACCAACTTTTGCTGTGATGGTTCTGAATTATACAGCCTTGCTCTACAGATCTGTCCTTGGGTAAACAGAGCTGTAAACACATACTGCCCTTGCTGAGGGACTTCACTTTTTATTGCTTTTGAATTCTATTATTCTTTAGGTCTCCTCAACAGTGTCATACAAAAGCTGTATGTCTTTAGGTCTCCTCAACAGTGTCATACAAAAGCTGTATGTTCATCTTTAGATTGCTGTATAAGCATTGAGGAAATGCACAAAAATGTGAAATTTTTTGTTTGGGTGGTGACAGGAAGAAGAAGGGAGTTGAGGAGGTGTGGAGCCTCTCTGCAGAGGTATGATTGCTGCCGAGGGGCCGAGCCCTGCACAGCAGAAGCTGTGGGCCACGGAGGCTGACGTGAGCAGCCATGGAATGCTGGAGCTGGTCACGGGCTTTCCCGAGCAGTGGTCGGCTCCACACTGTGCAAACCCCTTGGCTTTGCTGTAATTGCACAGGTGGCAAGAGGGGCATGGTATGAAGCAAAGCAGTATTTAGATGATGTCTTGAGCTTAAACTGGAGGTAATGGATTCACACAGGTAAATAATTCTACCTGTGTCTTTTTTTTCCAGTGCATGTAAAAGACCAGGGTTGTGTCTCAGGACCCAAGCCAACTCTTCAGGGTTTTCAGCCTTGAAAATGTATTTGTAAACTCAGCAAAGTTGGTGACTGTAGACACAGACACCCACCCCTCAATTTTACAAAGCACTTTTCATGTCTTTTCATACTAGAATTCTACTTTTAAGTGAAGGGGAAGCCTTGTGGTGGCATTGTTTTAGACTGCATTTCCTCTATCAAATTGGTTTGGTCAAAGGGATGAATGATGCTGTGACCTAGAAGCAAAGTGCTGTAAACCAGCTGAACAGAAACACTGTGGCTTCCAGCACCTGTCCCTGCTGTGCTTTGCTCACCTGCTGTCTCCACATGTTGCCAGTCCCGGTCCTTGAGGACAAAGCAGACTTCAAATCTGAATTCCTAACTCTTTTAAAGTGAGGACTCTCTCAACATCTATTCCACATGAGGGGCTTCCAGGAGACTTTTCTGTCAGATATTTAGATGCCAAAAATGGTGGGCTTACAGTCTAAAAGTTGATTAAATCTATTGAAGTTCCTGAAAAGGAACTTGAAAGTTTCATTGGAAAGGAAGGCAGAACTGCATTTAAGTTCAAATAACTAATAGTTTGCATATCTTCAGTAAGAAGCAAATTAGGATGAAATTGTTCATTATTACATAATATATTAAATGACTTGTTTCCCCCAATTTGCATTTTGATGAGTATGTAATTGGTCTGTAAACACATTGATTAATGGGTGCAGAAGATATTACATGGATACAGGGAAAAATTGTTAGTGTGTTTTTAAGAAAGGAGTAGAGTACACTTGCTGATATTTTATAATTAAAAATTGTATGCCACTGTAAACTATTGTACATATACTATTGTAACCAAGCATTGAATTTGTTGTATGTTAATTTAGCTTTTTGTAACCATAAAAATTAGTTCATCTTGGTTGAAAATCAGTTTTAAATATCGTGATTATGAAAATTGTCTGCAAGTGGTTTAATGACAGTTCTGAGCATTCTTTGCACTGTGGAGCTATAAACTTATATTTTGTACTCATAAACATAACAGTACCATTATATTGCCACTGCAGTGATGAAAATTTCTCTGTGCTCCTTCAGTAGAGGATTAACTTACTGTAGTTAGGAAGAGTAAATTTTGGGTAAGTTAATAAAATCTAATTTGCATGGTTGAAAAAAATTCCAAGATAGTGTATAAATAAATTAAAAATAAGAGATTTGGGGAGAGGTAGTAATTCCTTTTAAAAGACATCTTTGACAAAGCATAAGCTGTGATAGTGGCAATTCAATGTTTTGTAGTTTCCCAATTTGCTTAAGCTTACATGCACAATTAAAATGCAATTTTGACTGCATGTGCAATCAGCTTAGAGTTAGGTCTACATTACAAAAAATTTCAGTATTATTTTTAGTTAGGAGTAGGAGAAAAGTTATACCTCACAGTCTGTCTCACCCATGCTGGGAAAACCCGGCATAGATGTGGCTTGGTTAATAGAGGAGTGCTTTGTCAGATTTATTTTAGGTTTGCTGAGGAGAGGAAATAAGAAGCTGGTTTATACCACCAGAGGGCTATACCAACCCAGCTGTCATGGTTTAGGTGAGGGAACAAAAGCTGTTCTCTCTGTCCAGTGTAGGGGGGCCCTGGGACATCACTGAATTGAGGGAAATCTCCAGCAGTTTTCTCGTGGAGTGTCTGAATGGACATGATATGGCTTTCAAACTGGTGCTGTACTTGTGCTCTGCATGTTCATGCTCTGCCTTTGTGAGAAATCAAACAACTTCCAGTGAGCATGTTGCTTCTTTCCTCATTGCATGGAGTGTTTCATACTTGTGGGAAATATGCCCTTAGTAACTGAAAAGCTTCTGTCTTCTGAAAGATAATATATTAAATGAGTACTTGCCTGAATCACAGATGCAAAATTGTAATTGCTGGGCATGTTGGGTCTTCTCAAAGTGTGTTGGTATCTAAAGGTTGCAGGCTATTTAGTGTGGTTTCTGAGCCACAACCCAACTCCTTCCCCTCTGTTAACTGAGCCTTGGGGGTCGTTGGCCTTTGGATGAGGAGCTGAGAACAGGCATCTCTGAAGATGAGTACTGACTCATAGGCACTGATGGTGGGCTGTGTACAGATGGTGCAGAACTGCTCAGAGAGTCTAGACTTGCGTCGTGTTGCTCTGAAGGAGTTCTGGTGGAGGCGAGAGAGTGTTAGATGAATCTTGAAATACATGGAATGCTAAGAATACTCAAAAAATCCAGGAAAGGTTGTGAGGAAAAGAGCAAGGTGTTGGAAATTACAGATAAAATCATGGGCATCAATTTCACTTGCTAAATCATCATATCCACCTAATGGATGTAGTCGTTATCACATCTGCTGGTCCTGCTTGTCTTTGCGAGCAGAAGTACCCTCTTTTGCACTGGAGTTTGCTCGTCTCCTGCATGTAGCTGCTCAAGCCTGGCATATGCAAGTCTCTGGACGAATTCTATTGAGGAGGCTTTCACGTGTGCATGAAGCCAAGAGCATTCCAAAAAAGTGCCACAATGTCATATTCATTCAAAACCTTATCTGGAGAGGAAAATGCTTTAATACCTGCATATAAACTAAAGCACATCCATTAGAACAGTTCTCCCAGAAATGAGATGTGGAGATTCATTTGAGTCCTTTCTGAGACAGGAGAAATTTGAATCTCCCATTTGCTACTCAGTTCTACTTTCTACAAGCTGAGATGAGAGATACAGAGCCTAACTTTTGTATCCTGGTGGGACCAGTCTTCCAGAGAGTCATTCCAATTATCAGGGAACTTTTCTCTTGTTTCCCGTTTCCTCAAAGCCCGTTTAGAACAGATTCTGTGGTTTTAGCTGTTCTGAGTCACCTTGAGAAGTTAGAAAACCTTTCTTTGCACAGACCATTGAGCTAAGCTGGGGAAACTTGATGCATGGGTTGAAATAAGGCTGGTCCTTATCCCCTTTGAGTACTGTGTCTGCTCTTGATGTTGAAATAAAGCTGGTTTTTGGCCAGGTATGCAAGACTTTGAGCTCAGGATTGCTCTTACGACTCTTCTGCAGCCTGTAGTCATTTGCAAGCGAGGACATCTTAAGTTCTAGTTTTCATTGTCATTACTGTTTATGTTGTCCAACAGCTCTATTGCACAAAGTGCATGTGTGGCTCTGGAACAGTTTTGGAGAAAAACATGGTGCTGTGCTAGTGAGAAAAAGAAAATTATATGGACTTCATCCGTGAGTGGTAGGCATATTGTCACAGCGTTCCCTAGCAATGTATAATTTCGCCCATCAGCAGAGCCATTCAATATGTTTTTCTTTGGTTTAAGCCAGGACCATTTTTAGATTATCATTGAAAGAGGGATATAGCAGTCAAAGACAGGAGCAACCCCCATGTGCTTGCTTCTGCCCCTCTTTCTTCCTGTTCAGAGGTTAACATTCCACAGCTGAGCTGGAAGAAGAGAGTGTGTGGTATCCATAATTTCTTTCATGTCAGTGTCATATGTTGTGTAATTTAAGACACTGTTGATGGCACTTTGAAGTTCACTGTGAAAACTTGGCATAGTTGCAGATGAGGGAGTTCTCAAAAGTTTCGTTCTGCCTGAGGAGTGAGTTCTAGGGCTTGATCACCTCCAACCTGGGTGACTGACATCTCCATTTCTCTAACTAGGTCTGGAAGTAAATGTCTTTCAGCTATATTTAAAGAGTTCTAAGTGCAAGTTTTGGTTTAGCTTTCTCAAATAAATGAAGCGTGTTCACTAACATATTACAGGTGCATCAGAACTTTATATTTCCATCAAGTACTTAGGCGGAGAGTGACATGTCAGAGGGCTGATCTCAGCCAAAGCCTCTATGCCCTTACCATGTAACAATAAGAAGAGCTAAAATTCCGTGAGAATAATATAAAAGTATGCATGTTTGTGATCCTCTGACCTCACAGATGCTAGATGTGCTGATTTTGGAAAACACTTCAAAGAACTTAAATTCATCTTAAATACTTGTCATGCATAGAAAAAGCAAGACTGCATGTATATATAGCTATATACAGTGTGTGTATATAAAGTAAATATATTCATGTATTTGGAAGTAGAACAGCTGTTTCTACTTCTCCTTCATCTGCCTACTAAAGTTTTACATGCTCTTTCCATTATGCTGGTGCTGTAGCTTAGGTCAGAGAATAAATGTATGCTAGGGCCTCGGTAAATGATCACCATAACCATAAATAGGTAATGGCTCTAGCTATTTTCAGGATTATCTGATTTTTATGTCAGACAGAATAATCATGTCATTGGTATCATTCCCTTTCTTGTTTTTCATTTTAAAAATGTTATTTCTTCATTCCCCACACATGGAATCACTTTCAGATTTTAGTTCCAGATGTTTACAGATGAGCTTTCCATGGTCTGAGCTCAAAATCAGTATCAGCTGGAATTTTAAAGATAGGGTTCTTTTCATACCTTATTGGGTCACAAGTTCTTCCAGTATTTTTCTTCAACAGAGCGCTCTTTTTGCTTGGTTGGAATATTTTCTTCAGTTTTCCTTCTTCCTCAAGCATCACATTCTCAGGTTTTTTTCAGAAATAGCCTCCTTTTATTCTGATAGGTGTTAATGTCATGCTACCATCCTCCTCTTTCAGGAGCTTTCAGTGTTTTCACAAATTTTTCAAATAGTTGATTGCACCATTAATTAATTAACTGTAATGAACATATTCTGTATTGATATTCTTGTAATAGATAATCTCTATTTCCTTCTGTAAAGCATAGTAACTTATCTCTGAAAGTTGGTAGGTGTGCCTTGGCTTCAGATACAAACTGGTTTGTGAAGTTTTCACTTTAAGACCATGGCTCACAGTTCTTTCAGTTGTGCTGATGCATCTGGTTTTAGAATTGAATCACTGAATCACATTAATTGGGGGGGGAAGTAATTTTAAAAGGGAGCATCTCAGTGATGCGATTTATGTTGCAGCTATACAAATAGATTTATCAGCACAATTGGGACATTGCAGCTATACAAATAGATTTATCAGCACAATAGTGAAGGAGGCAGATTGTACCAGGAGGATCAGAATTAGCAGTTGGGGCAGAAAGCTTGTTGAGAGAAAATTGCACAATTATTGTTAGAGGAGCTGAGCTGTTTCCTTTGTTTTCTGTTGTTAAAACTGCCTTCCTGCTCCACCTTTGCCCTCTTCCCCTAATTTAGGTAAATTCTATTTTTTTTTAAGTCTTTTGTCACAAAGTATTGAAAATGTTCATCTCTTGCATGAAGGTGTTTAGTTTCCAGATTGTTGTGACAGCAAAGTGACTTCTGACTGCAGATGCAGTGACGACAGTGGCTCTCTTGATTCTCTTCCATGTCTTCTTTTGTGAAAGTTTGGAAGAAAAATGTGCTTAGAACAAGCTAATATTTATATGCTAAGAGTGAGAGAATTTCATCTGGGTTAGTTCTTTGTGGTGTGTAGCAGAAGTAGCAGCACTATTTGCCTTAAGTTTGAAGACCCATGAAAAGTAGAGCATTTCCTTCGGTTGTAGCCTTGGGTGCCTCCCCATGCAGAAGGCAGGGCAGTGCATCTGTGTTGTCTCTTCGTGTCAGGGTCTTCTGGAGGCTCACAGTTACCGTGGTTGTGTACCTGTGGAAGATCNGACCACTTTGTGATAAAATTGGTCAAATAGATATGCAATAAGGAAAAAAAAAAAAAAATTTCCCCAACTCATAATGGCTTTAGGGAGAAAAACCATTTCAGAAATCATTCTGTGAAGGTGTGAGCAGGCATGCTGCAAGTAACTGAAAGGTTAGCTTAAGCAAAATCCCATCTGTCATGGCAAATCAGAGACAGCAGTTTTTCCTGAGCTTTTTCTTTGGGAAGAGAGAAAAAAGTACCACAGATTTTCTCTGTTTGAAGTTCTTTTACCAAGTGCAATGTTTTACTTGCTGTGGAGCATGAGCTCTGAGAGTCTGGGGTTTGTGCTGTTATTTTACTACCAAAAACTACAAAGCAGGAAACAAACCCCTCTCTGAAAAAATGCCATGTGCATTTCCACGCTTAAAAATGTTTAGCTCAAGTTTGGTTTGGGCTGCACTCTTCTTTTTGACTTGTTACTCTCCACTGAAGATTAGTGTCTTCCAAAATGTTTTCTTTTATTTGCCAACCAGTGTTTGAAAAGTGGGTCTGATTTTAAACTGTTTTCCTAGAGTATGCTACTAAGCATTTGAGAACTGTCTTTATTGAAGGTATCATGATAATCACTGTGCTTTTAACAACAGTTTAGTTTTGTACAGAATGTTGGGGTTTGTTACTGGTTTTCTGAGTTGACCTTGAACTGGTTCTTATGAATGGGTTTTTTTGGTGGGTTTTCATTGGAGGTGGGATGGGTGTGTTTGGTTTTTTCTTTCATTTTTAGTATTGGGGAAATGCTTACAGACAGTTGTATCATTTGTGTCCACAATACAGATCAATGTGAAAGGAAAGGGTTGCGCATCTCTATGAAAAACAAGTTCTAAGACAAGCAGACAATACTAAAATATAATCATACTTCGAAGAATGTCAACATTCAGCTATTTTTCCTCAAAAAAGGATATATGGAGATAGAAAACTTAATCTTCATTCAAAAAGCTAATCTTTTAAACAGAAATTGGCCTAAGAGGTTTGAAAATGAGACGCATCTGGCAGTTGGAAGACATTGAGAAGTTCTTTTTTTTGCTGGGTGTTTAGATGAATAAATTTAGCTGGAATCTGGGAAAAATTTTTTTAATGTCACTGACTTGCTTTGGACACTGTAAGAACGTGGTCCTAAGTTTGTTGCTGAAAAACAGTTGCGGTGATAATGAAAAGTTACTTCACCTCAAATGTGGTGCATAACTGACTTGCAAACTCTTCATTCCCTGTGGGAGAAGGTCAGATGGGTTCAGGTAAACCAGGACTTCTTTAATCCTTAGTGATTGAATCACCAGTGCAATCCAAACTAATTAAAGTCATCTTTGTCAAGGACTTCTACAAGAAACAGATACCCAACAAAAAAAACAAAATTTGGTGAAATTATTTAAACACAACGTGTATTTAAGGTATTAGGAAAGATAACAAACCAAATTATTGGTGCTTTGTATGAAGATTGAGACTGCTAGACATTCCAAAGTTTAATTTTAAATATATTGAAGTGAAAAGAAAATCTGGTTTAGTATTTGTACTCTGCTCTACCATTATTTATTAAATATTGCTGCAAGGGGAACTTAATCTCTCTTTTATGGTATTTCATCATAAAGAAGTTATTTTTGGTATCCAGATAGCGCTGAGCTAGTTACACTTGTATTAGTACAGGTCAGAGGAGAGGAAATGGCCAGTAAGTTTTACAGAAACTCAAGTTAAATCCAATAGCCTTTGTTACATTTGGATCTAACCCAGTGAGGGCTGTTGCTGCGCTAATGTAAAGAGTCTTGCATTTAATAATTTCCTATAATATGTTGTTTCTAGGTCTACAGACAAGACTGCGAAACCTTTGGTATGGTAGTGAAGATGCTAATTGATAAAGATCCATCATTAGAGAAGTCCATTCAGTTTGCCCTGAGGCAGAATTTGCATGAAATAGGTGAGCGATGCATTGAAGAACTCAAACATTTCATTGCTCAGTACGATGCTGCCAACCAAGATGTATCAGAGTCTTTCAAAGAGGGCTCATACTAAGGACAAAAGTATGCTTTTAGGTCCTCTGCATTGTGTCTGCCGTAGTACATAAATCTGCTTTTTGCGGGAAAAGAGGAGCTCTTTTTCAAGGTTTGAACCCAAGGCCTGTGCTCCTTTGTTATAGCTCAGGTGGCTGTTCCCTTGTCCCCTGTGGTCTCCACGATTGTATTCTTCCTACCAGTTCTTGATGTCATATATTCCTTTGAAAGGATGTTCTTTTCAAAAATATTGTAAAGCAACAAACTATTTTTGAAACCTCTACACAGTTATCTTGGGAAGAATGATCAGTCTGATGTCTGTACACTTATGTTTTGATGCTTACAAGTGTAACTTGAAACATTGTATTTTTTATTAAAATTACACAAAGCTGCTCTCATTCCTCAAGTTATGCACAAATATGTCTTGTTATCATACATACTATAGGAAGGGAAAACTTGCAAAATTGGTCACAATTATGATTTAAATTATTTATTCCAGATTAATTTAAAAATTCAGATTAATTCTGTAAAATTACACTAGGGGTTATCTCTAGTCTCTGACTGCCAGACCAGTAAACTACTTGATGTAAGAAGTGCTGTATTTTTGTTCTAATTGCAGGTTTTGCAAATGCCTTTTAAGTTTTGGTGTTTTCCATATTATGACTCATTACTAATAAGCAGTATTATGTAGGATGGATTCCATTTTTTGTTACTATTTGCTCTGTTTTTGACTACACTGTACAGAATGTAGCTGCAGGCAGCCACTGAGAAGGGAAAGGTCCCTTTTCCTACTCTGTCCCTCTCCCCACTTACAACTTCTCAAGCCTTTTCGTCCATTAGTTTTAACAATAAGGAAGCTTAACAATAAGTGTAATCTTTATGTCCAGCTTCAAGAAGGAGCAGGAATTGGGGTGTTGAGGATGGGCAAGGAAAGTGAGGCAGCACTTTTGACCTGATAGAACAACTTGCAGTTTGCGAATAGTGGTTGAGGAAAGCTAAGAGGCTCTCAGTGGAATCCAGACAATTGAATTGAAGATACTGGTTTTTTATGAACATTTTAGGAAAGGGATAATTTGAGTCATAATCACAAAGAGGTAAGTATAAGCATGATTGTTTTGTATACATCTGCATTTAGAACATATGAAACTCTGTAAAAGGACTAATAACCAAACTCACTATTTCCAGATTTCATCTGAATGGTGTGCAGAAACATGAATGAAATAGCAATGATTTTGCATGGGCAAGGTACTGAATGTGTCACAGCATCTTACACATGCAAATCTTGATATGATGTATTAAATCTGTATTACATCAGGTTCCTGAGGTGCCTGGTTAGTTCTATGTCAGTAAGGGGAGGTTTTGCAGTTGGCTTTTCTTGTTTTCTGAGAGTTCACATTGCTCAAAGGAGATGACCTACAACCACCCTTGTTAGTATTTGGGATTGTGTGGGCTGCATAGTGAGTGGGAATCAGCTCACGCATCCTACAGGATGCTAATTTGGCGAGGGAGAGAGGGGAAGAGAGGCAGGCTGTTGTGACATAGTAGCAGGACCTGACCCACCCATCCTGGCAACAACCTGGTTTACCAAGATCACTCAAAGTCTCCTCTGATGCCAGAAGTGTAACTGCAGCACTTCTATACTTGCCTACAGGACTGAGAGCCTTCAGGAGGTTACATCTGAGTTTCTACTTCGGGTTAGAAATGCTAATGGAAAAAAATAATAAAACTGTGTGTAATATATTTTTGATTAAAAATCTCCATTGTTACTGTACAGTTTGTTAGGAGTTCCCTGTGTTAGAAGCCTGATTAAGCTTATTGTTATAAAAGTATCCAAGTTTTCGAGTGCTTTTCTTTAAAGAAAGACCTAAGCTTACAGTCACCGAACCATAGAATATCTAGACCTGTAGGGATGGTTGTGTCCAACTCCCTGCTCCTCACTGAACCACTAGGAACATTGTCCAAATGCTCTTTGAACTCTGAAAGGCTTGGGGCTGTACCACTTCCCTGGGGAGCCTGTTCCAGTGTCTGATCACCTTTTCATGTCCAATCTGAACTTCCCCTGATGCAGCTTCATTCCATTTCCTTGAGTCCTATCACTGGTCACCAGAGAGAATTCAGTGCCTGCCCCTCTGCTGCCCACCTTGAGGAACCTGTAGAATGCAGTGAGGTCACCCCTCAGTCTCCTACAGGCTCCTCCTTTCACCACCTTGATCACCCATCTCTGGGCACACCAATAGCTTTATATCCTTTGTATATTGTGGCACCCAAAACTGCACACAAGGCTCAAGGTAAAGCTGCCCCAGTGCAGAGCAGAGCGGGACAGTCCCCTCCCTTGCCTGGCTGGCGATGCTGTGCCTGATGCCCCCCAGGACGTGGGTGGCCCTCCTGGCTGCCAGGGCACTGCTGACTCATGTTTAATTTGCAATTGACTGGGACCCCCAGATTTCTGCAGGGCTGCTATCCAACTTCTCATTGCCCAAGTTTTACAGATGAGCAGGACTGCCCTGTCCCAGGTGGAGAATCTGGCACTTGCTCTTGTTAAACTTCATGGAGATGGTGATTGCCCCCCTCCTCTTTCCTTTGTTCAGATCTCTCTGCAGGACTTCTCTAGTCTTGAGGGAGTCCACAGCCCCTCTCAATTTAGTATCATCAGCAAATTCACTCAATGTACATTTGACTCATGTAGTTCCATTAAAGAGCACTGGCCCTAAAATTGAGCCCTGTGGAGTCTCACTGGTGACCAGCTGCCAACCTGAGGTAACCCCATTCACTACACCTAATCTTTTGCCTAATCTGACTTTTTAAAAAAAATTGATTAAACTTTACTTGTGAACTAAGGAGTCTTTTGAAGTTTTTATAAGTGCTATTTCTGTAAAAGGTTTAATTCACATTCGTAAGTGATAACTGATTTTCCATCTTATACTTGGCATTGTGTTGAATGTTTGCAGTTAACCTTTTGTGATGTATGCTTTCAGTTGATGTAAGTAAAATATACTATGGCAGTCCCTTAACTTAATGAAAAAATGTGGCTTTTAGTCTTGCTTGCTTTACAAGTATGTAGTTTGGATTAGCTTCATGTCAGTGTAAAAATAAATTGTCCCTGGTCTAGTGGTCAGCCTCAATGGGACTCTGGAAAGCTGTAGGAAGAGCACTGGGGGAAGGAACCATGCTGTGATGGAGGAATTTAATTTGTCACCTTCAGAACTCCTGAAAACAGAAATGACTTCTAGCATTTGTTAATGTTGCAGATACTCTTAAAAAGTAAAAAAGAAGGTGGAAACTGAAGGAGTATGGAAATAAGAGTGCTATCTACCAAGCCTGAAGTGGTTACCTCTGTGACCTCACTTGGGCAAGTTGGCAGGTTTGAGTGACAGCATAAGCAGTAAAGGTGAAAATCAGCAACAGAACCACTATTGATATGAAAGGAGGTAATGCTAGATATCAGAGAAGGACCAAATCCTTGTCACCCTCGTCTACAAGATTTTCAATTTTGATGAGGATGAGGAGAATGTTTTGCCTTAGTATTTTTCCCTGTCATGAAAGTTGTACTGGATGTAGCTGGGATGGAGTTAAATGTTCTTCATAGTAGCTGGTACAGTGGTGCTTCAGGTTTGTCCTGGAAACATGCTGATAACACTGGGGTGTTTTAGCTATTGCTGAGCAGAGCTTACACAGAGGCAAGGCCTTTTCTGCCTGTCAGCCCACCCCAGCAGTGAGGAGGCTGGGGGTGCACAAGATATTGGGAGGGGACACAGCCAGGACAGCTGACCCCAGCTGACCACAGATAATAGGGAGTCATGCTCGGCATACAAAACTAGGGATGGGGGCCAGGGCTGCTGCTGTTCAAGGACAGGCTGGGTATTAGTTGGCTGGTGGTGAGCTAGTGGGTTTTTTGGTATCACTTCAGGGTTTTCTCTTTGGGGTTTTTTGCTTGTTTGTTTGTTTTTATCTATTAGATGGTCTTTAACTCAGCCCATGAGTTTTCTTATATTTCTTACTTTTACTCTTCTCTCCCCCATCCCACCGGAGGGTAGTGAGTAAGCAGCTGTGTCATGCTTATGTGTCTGCCAGGGTATATGCTCCACTTGAAATACAGGTACTACTGCCAGTAACACAAACCACGCTTCAGAGCTTTTGTGGCTGTATCTGCGTCTTGTGCTGATCACAGACACTATATCCCATACCATTCTCCTTAAGGTGGAGGAATCAATTAGAAATATTTCTCATAAGAAGGTGTCAAAAACAGTAAGATGTTTATGTCAAGCTCAAAAACATAAAGTTGTATAGTCATCTTTAAACTTCTTTTAAAGAAGAAAATATCAAGAAGCAGCTAACAATCTATGAAGAACTGTAATATTCCATAAGGTAGTGCAGTTTGGGAGAGTACATCTGCTGCATCTCAGAGATGGTGTAGGATCAGAACTACTCGCGAAGACATTTCTCCATGAGACAATAGTTACTTGGTCCAACAAGGGACACAGCAGTAGTGACACAGCATTTTGTTTCTGAGGATCCTGGTTTCCCATTTTTGGAGACACAGGTGAGAATGGAAGGTCCTAGTCATTGCTGGAGCATCCTCAGGAAGGTTATGTTCAAGTCAGCATCTCCAGCCCCGTAAGTTCCACCAGTGTGGTGGCTGTAACATACTTAAGCACAGCTGGCACATGGCTGCTGGGAAAGCTGCCTGAGCCCTGCAGCAGCCAGCTGGAAGCACCCCACGAGGTGCCCATCTGCCCACGCAAGGGACCGGGCATGACTTTGATCAGCTTTCACCTCCACAAGACCTGTTTGTACGAGGAAAGTGACTTACAGGGTGAGTACCACCTCTGGGAGGAAAGGATCTGCTGCTCATTTTACCGTGAAAAATACAAGCAAGTAACTGCTAGTCTGATTACCCTTAGCAATAGCTTCATTTTTGTTGGTGTAAACTAGTGCTCGTGTTCATTCCATCCCCTACTTAGAGCTGCTTTTGTTTCCATACTTCTCTGTCTTCAAGAAGGGCAAGCTTAGTTCCATTTGACAGGCTTTTTTGGTAAGAAGCATCTATTATTTCATTAGTTTCCTTTCTTCAGGTGGTCAGAAAGCCAATGGCTGTAGCATTTACTATCTTCATTAGTGGATGTCACTGTTAATAAATTTCTGCCCTTTATGTAAAACAGTGGAAGAAGTTTATTTTAACTTAAAATAGCTTCTGCTCCGTATCTGGAGCATTCAATATCATTCAAGGCAATTACTGTAATTACCTACTACTTTACAGTTTTTGCCAGCTTGCCTTCTAGAACCACGCAGTATCTTCCTTTAGGTAGGCCAACTTCAGAAATTATTTTTGGGGAAGGAGGGGGAACAATAATAAAAAAATCCACATCCACAGGAGTTGCATACTGGTTGTAATGATATATTCCAAGCTTGTGTGGTTTTTACATTTATATAGTTTACATTTTGCTTAACCCATAAATAATACTTGCAAGATTAAGAGGGCCATTAAGAGAGTATTTACATAGTCCCACCATGCATACAGAGCTTTTAATACCTAGTAGACAAAATTAAGCTGTTTTGCACTGAACATTTTTCAACTTAAACCCCCTGACTAAAATACAAGCAATATTTCATCCATAACACTGCTGTTAAACCCCTAACAAATCTAGTTTGATATTGTAACAAACTTCTTCAAATTCAGGGATATAAAAATATTCAGATTTTAAAATTTTAACTGTACAATATGTACATTAATATTTGCACTGTTAAATTAGGAATACATTTAAGCCTATGAAATACTACATTATAAATATCAATCTTTTTTTTACTTAGAATTGCAGCTAATACATTTTAAAACCTGGATAATGAATGTGAAAAGACACAATTCTGGAGCCTAATCCTTTAAGCCCATATGAAAATATTTGTTACGTAAGTAGATCCATTGACTTAAATGGGGTTGCGTGCCTGAGCAAAGGACTCCAGCAGCTGTACCTCTCTCACTGCTGAGGCATGGGGGGCATGACAGCAAAAGCATCACAACTCATTGGCAGCTAAGTCCAATTCCAGCAGATGAATTAATATCTTCCTCTAAACAGGCATGAGAAAAACCCCAAAACCACCTCACACTTTCTCAAAAAATTGTAGAGATAAAACCATGAAAGTTAAATGTACAAAACATTCACTGCTGCTTTAGGATACATCAAGGCTTCAAGCATTTCAGCTCCCACATTATGATTTTTCCTTTTAAGGAGCATTTTCCCAAATAAAAAGAATCCAGTTTTTGCATGGAAACTTGAATTAGGAAGAGTGAGCTTTATCAATGAAGAAAGGGCACAATATAAAGCCTCCTTTTTCTTGGCAGCAAAAGGAAAAAGTCAAAGATAACCCTGTGTGTATATAGCTACAGCACAGGCCTGACATTTTTATTTATTGATCTTTGTTGAATCCTCTCTCTCAGATAATTCAGCGTAGGTGAATAGTGAGCATAAAATAAAATGTCTACAAAAAGTCTGTATTAAAACTGCAGTAACAGTATTTGGACAGCTGAAACACAGTATGTAAACCTAGCAGTATCTGAGCAGATCATTTGGTGTGGTGACATTTCTGAATGTTACTTTTACAATGTAAACTCTGGCACGGTTATCATTTACACTGGCAAAGCATTACAAACTTTAGCAACTTGCCTAAGTACAATTATTAATATAAAAAGATGTGGTTCAAACTGTAGCTACAGAATTGACTGGTCCTCCCAAATGAGAAATATTAGTAATTAAGATATAATACAATTTTTTCCTTTGTGTCCTCTCTTCTTCTTTGATTTGGTTGTCCTTTGTCCAAACTGAGAACTAGATAACGCAGTAGTTGGACCAGAAAGATCATCTGTATAGTATGGATATCTCAGTGACCGTGGCTGTGGAATTGGCTGTCCTAGAAAATATCCTTCCTCTTCAGAATCAGATGATGAGGATGAAGTTGAACACCAGGAGTCATCTTCCTCACCATACAATCCAAAAAATTTATCAACCACCTGATTCCGCAGTGCATAGTCAGACCTGGTATGGGCATATGGTCCATACAGCTCTGCATTTTGAATATAGGCCCGAAGCTCACGTGAGCTTCTATTCTGAATAAATTTTTCATGATCCTGAGGGGAGTAATAACGAAATCTCTCTCTTGGGGAGCTTCTTCTTTCTGTGGCCAAGTTAAGTGCATTATCTGAACGAGACTTCCTACTTCTTCTACGATGGTGAGAAGGCCGATTTCCACGCTCTTCAAAATGGTAAACACGCCTACGAGTCCTTTCACTCATTGGAGGCTGACGTATTTGAAGATTCTCATAACTTCCATTATCTATAACATCATCTGAAAACTTCACTTGTTGTGGTCTAGACTGGGATTTAGATCGTCTCAGTACAGGCACATGCACTGGCTTTTCCTCTGACAAGACTTTTTCCTGACACAACTCTGAGCTCAGACTCTTCAAGGACTCAGTGCTCCGATGGAGCATTGATGAGTTCAGAGTTCCCATGTTGCTCATCTTCTCACAGTCCTCCACCTCCAGTTCTTGAAAAGTTTGCAAAGAGTAGAGAGATGGCCGTGGCTTGCCTTCTCCATCCATTGAAGCCCCTGTGGTGGGAGTGGAGAAAGGAGGAAAAAGAAAATGAGAGGAGTATCAAAGAGACAAGTATTATAACAAAATATGAAACATTTCTTGTCAGCCAGTGTTTTTTTGAACTATTACCAAAAAAGACTCCCTTCATAGTAGAATAAGCTTTGTTTTGACTTAAAACGTTTAAATATTATCTCTGATGACCAAAGAATTAGCTATCATGAGGACATCAAGAGCAGAAGTTCAATGGGTTTAAAATTTTGAAACATACATTCAAGTATACCTTTTAAGAGAAAAGGATTACTTAAAATTATTCTACAGTCTGTGCTTGCCATTCTTAAGGCTAAAATACATTTCTGGTACTGCCAAATTCATGTTCCAGCTGTTGGAACAGGAAAGCCAAACTTACTGCCTTGCAAAGAAGGATCCTTACTCTCCAAAAATCAGCAAAAGTAAGCTGGCCTGCTGTACTCCACCTTTGTGGAGTACACACTCCACTGACCCTTCATTCCCACAACAACAGTGTCATGTGCCCTATGATGGTCCCAGGTGCAATACCTCCAGTGCCTCCTCCTCCTGTGCCCCCCGGAACCCAGCTCCCCTCTTCAGTTCCTCCATTGCTGCTTGGCAAATGCAGCCAGCCTGTGGCTGGGCCTCAGCTAGACAAGTAGATGCAGTAATTCGGGTTACAGGAGGAAAGGAAAGGGGATGATGATCAAACACCATTTCAAATGGGTCTGTAACCAGGTTTGGGCTTTTTGTACAGAAATAGGAAAGGAAGGTTAACGGACACTTTATCCCTTTGGGCAACTTCAATCACATTTGACAAGGAGGTTCATGAAAGTGGATTACCAGTTTCCCTTTAGTCAATGAGGAAAGATAATCTCATAAACCTAATTTCCTACGTCTAGGAAGTTTACCATCCTTTCAGATTTTCTACATATTTTTACAAACAAATCAGGAAATTATCTAAAGTGGTTTGCAGATTACCTTTAATACCATCCTAATATATAATGCAACTTCTTATACGTAAGATATTGAAAAATAGTCAAAAATAGTCAGACCAGTATGTGCAGTGGTTTGTGTATGACAAATGTGTAGTTTAAAGACCATTCTTATTCTGTTTACCATCAATGATTTTTTTGCTTTAAGCAAAAGAAAGAGAATTCAAAAGGAAAGGAGAAGAATCTTATAGGATTTAAGTAGCAGAAACATATCCTGGAAAAGATTATGTGCTTGATAAAAGCTGCTGCCTACTTTATATGCATCTCTTGATACTAAAGCTTTTTAGAAATCAGTGAAATGAAAAATCTTCCTTTAAAATACTCCTGACATGCATGCTTTAAAACCATTCATTTATTTCCCCATTACCTGTTATGTTAGACAAAGCCAAGGAATCCATTGAGTCTCGAACACTTTGTTCTTGCTGTTTCAGGTCAGACAAACATTCGAGTGAACCTCCATACCATGGTGTTTGGTCGTGTTTGTATCCTGAGGCCCCGTGTTCCATGTCTAGCTCCTGGATTTTCCTGCTGCTGGCAGGACCTGGGTGGCTGCCATATGCAGAGTCTCCCAAACCATCTTGTGACTGGGCCCAGTACATGTCTGATTGATACTTCTTACTTGCTAGGCTTGGATTATTTTTTTTCAAGTCCAGCTTGCTCTTGACCATGCTATCAGAAATCCAGTGTTCACTTGATCTAATGTCTACTTCAGTGGGCTGCTGGAAGAGGCTTTTATCACCAAACTTCAGAAGAAGTTGAGTCATGTAGTCTTCATGTTCAGCCCATTCTTCAGGGTCTTCAGGCATTTCTTGCTCTACTCTTCCCTTCCAGAAGTCATCATTAACAAAGCCTGCCTCTTCCCTTGAAAGGCTTAAATCATCCAGCTTACGAGAAAGAGTATCGTCGGCATTGTCTGAAAGGCCAGGAAATTTGTAATTGAGGGCTGGCGACAGGAGGAGAGACTGGCGGCACTGGTCAGCTGACCGGCTGCTTTTTCCCATGCGGACGCTCCTCCTGGAATCTCTGGATCGAGCAGACTGAAACGCAGAATCAGAAGAGTCGGAAGCATGAACATCCTCTCCCAGGCTGCAGGTTTTTGAACAGTAAATCTGCCCTTGCTTTGGAAGGAAAGGGCAGCCAAGCAAAGAGGTCTTGCACTGAGCGCAAGAAAAGCAAGTTTCTGTGGCATGCCAGTGCTGTCCATCATAGGTCATCTGAGCATGGTCAACACCTGGAAAGGGAGAAAAAGCAATGCTCTGGGTCTCTCTAAAAAATTACTTGCAGAATTCATACTTTTGGAATGTGAAATCATTACATAAATTGGCTTTCCCTTAATTCGTAAGTTTAATGCTTAAAAAGAACACACTTACCAATGTGTTCCCCACAGGTCTCACAGTATTCTGCATAGAGAGATTCGAAACAGTTACAGCAGAACGGCCGTCCATCCTTCATGATGTACCTCTGTCCACCCAGGATTGTTTCACACTCGAGGCAACAGAAGTGCTTCATGTGCCAGTGGCGACCTTCAGCTTCTGTACACTCATCAGCAAAAATTATCTTTTCAGAGATAGAAAGGATACTTTTAGTTAAGTGGCCAAAACCTCACCTTGGGAGCTAGAGCATATAAAATATCCTAACTCTGCAGTTCACACACAAAATTTTTTTTTTTTTGCTCCCTTTTGAATACAAAGATAGAAACAATAATCTCCCACAACAACTGACCTTTTCTGTAAGAACAAAAATAAAAAGAAAGAAAAACAGTACATTCTAAAGCCAAAAAAAAAGGAACCTAGAAACTCAACCATTAAAGAAGCTTCTATAAGGATAATATTTTGGAATATTTGAGAATGTTCAATTCTAAACGCAAACGAGTGTTTGCCTTCTAAATATCATCTTATTGCTTGTAATATTTCCAGTTTGACAAGAAATCAAATACCCCTCAGCCTTCAAACACATATATGCAGCAGAGTCCTTACTTCTTAAGTGACTGCATCTGGAGTTAGGAATTTCCCAAGTGATACAGTTTGTCAGCTGAACAACAGGAATGTAGCTTGGCTGTAAAATGTGAATTATTTACCTCATCGCAGGCTGAACATCGAGGTTTGAGAAGTTCAGCGTGGTGTCTGCCACAGTGAATTTTTCCATCTTGGTAGAAGTAGATAAGGTCAACAAGCAGCTCATTGCATGTGAAGCACACGAAACACGAGGGATGCCAGCACACACCAGGCCCAGCTCTTGATGCAAAAACTGCAACTTCACCACCGTTTACTTTTGTACCGCACTAGGAACAAACCCAGAAAGTGAACACACTTCCCATCCAAAACTACTAGCTTCTTGCATTTACACTAAGTTAAAACACCAAACCCAATATGAAATTTTATTCCAAAATTCTGACAAGAGGAAAAAATATTATCAGTTTTGGTCTAGAGGAATTGCATCTCAATGAACCTTTTGTGAGTATAAGTTTATTTTATACAAAATAACATTTTAAAGTATATGTGTGCTTTTTATTTGGCATTATTTTAGTATGAGTCAGCATTAGGGGTTTTTTTTGAATAGGAAATATATCAAAGACTCAGTTCATTCCCAGTATCAAAGGTACATTTTGCTTAAGCAAGCACTACCTTCTTTCTTCTTCCGTGCAGTTTCAAAAATAATCTGTTGTTGTTGTTGTTGTTTTCAGACATAGAGATAAATTTAAATTTTAATATTGAGCTAGTGTAGTTTTACATTATTCAGCCCTGTAGCTGGCTTGTGGCACCAGTGTATTACCTGCTCACAAATAGCATGCATCACTGCTCTGGAGAGTAGTTTAATAGTGCCTCGTCCCAGTGCCTCCTTTTTGCGCTGAGAACTGAACATCTGCAGCTCCTTCTTTTCCTCTTCACTTAATGACTGGCAGTATCTCACCTTCCAGTGAAAACACAGGAGAACTTATTTTAGACACTGAGCTTTAAATGTAACAGATGAGTAAGTGTGTGCATATATGCAAGGAATTCGTCAGGCACGCTGCCAATCATCATGAAACTTTTCCCACTTTAATATTTAGGTAGTATGGCATAACACAAAAATAGTATGGAGAGAGATATTTTTTTTTCATTACAAGAAAAAACCCACCATGCTAAACTGAGGAGCTGTTTAGGCAAGAAAAAGATTTTTAAAAGCTAATGCAAAATCTGCTGCTAATAATGGAATGAACCTAAATGAGCCATAACGTTGTCCTTTAGAATTATGGTTAAGTGCCCACGACTAAGTGTTGCAGTATACACAAGTTCTTAAGTGCTGACACCCCCGCCCCTTTCCTTACAAAGAGCTTGTTTGTTATTTCCACTTCTACTCCAAATTACACTGCATAACTGAGATGCAAACCTTTTACTATCACAAAGCATCCTTTTTGTGCCTACAATGCAATTCCAGGAATTTGTAGGTTCCTGGTAATTGGTGGGTGGCTGCAAACACTATAAAACCAACTTGTGTTAAGTTTATTGCAGTGACACCAGCCTCCCTAACAAGCCAAGGCAGCCTTCCAGACAGCTCTTATCTGCACACAAGCCAAGCGGACAGCTGAACAATGGACTCAGTGTACACACCGTGCTTCTTTATAGCTCAGATGCCACTGCAGGCCATGGTTTAGGCTTGTAATAAATACACAGGCGGGTAATTCTCCACGGAAAAGCTGCCAGGGAGACCCAAGCCCTGACGGTTCATCCTAAATTCTGTATTTACCTCGTTATCATGGGGTGGCAGCTGATAGAGAAGTTGTTTAATCCGGTGTTTCTCTCCAGGGCTGTTAACGTAAGGGACCTTCTCCTCTGGCAAGCAGGCAAAATACAGCTGGACCTGGCCAGGAGAAACACAGAGCTCAGAGCCAGAGACACACATGTCCCAAACACTGCCAGTGTCATTCAGCTACTGTTCTATCTCAGGTCTCATTTACGAAGGAAGAAGAGGTCACGCTACATTAGACTGTGACAGGGTTTGTGCTGAAAATACAAGACCCAGATGAACCAAGCGCAGCAAATCTGAATAGTCTCTGATAAAACTAGCACCCAGCTGCTGAATTGCTTTTCTGGAATGCAGTTTGCAGTGACAATTAGGGGGGTATCATAAATTATGCACATTTAATGTTCTCATTATTCCCACTCCCTTCAGGGCTGGTCAACAACTCCATGGAAATTCTAAGTTTCCCTCTGCAATTTACCACACAAGGCATGAAGCTTTCCAGAAAACAGCCACTATATAAACAAATTTAATTTGCTCTCTGCATTTTACACATTGTTGAGACAAAAGCTGTTTTGTAGTCTCTTGCTGATCAGGTTCACCCAAAGCATCAGCTTTCAATGCTTCCATGTGGGCTTTGGTAAGAAGGTGGAAACATCCTTCCCTTGGGAGGAGGCTGGATCAAGCCACATTTCAATCAGATGCAAATTAACCAGGAAATTTTCACGGGATGAATGTTTTTGTATCAGTCTTCGCTCTTTTTTTTTTTTTTCCAGAAGAATATTATGACAGGAAAGCTGTAATGAACACTATGACAAAGCCCAATGGCAAAAATATTTTTGTGGAACAGCTACAGATTTATTGTTTTTCCTATGCAGTTTCCAGCTTGTCACGAGGCCTGGGGCTGTAAGAGCTGACTATTGGCAAAAATATTACTTGCCATACAGATTTAAATAATGCTCAGGTCAACAGCTTATTACTGTGCAAGGCAGATGAAATAAAAGCATTAATCAATCACTTAAGTCAGGAAGCAATCAAAATTATGAGAGACAGGTTGTACAAAACATGACTTGGTCTTCACGTAACCAAAATTTAAACAACTGAAGTCTCTGTACATCCACTTGCTACTGACTGTATTTCAGGGTGCTCCAGAAAAAGATAACATGCAGCAAGAAGAGAAGCTTTAAAAATAGTTTATGCTCTTTTCTCAAATATATTGCACTGTTCTCAAAATAAGCAGCTCTTCTGCGGGAAAAAACCCTCCTGGTCTTTAGTGAGTTTGGGCTAGCTGGGATTATGAGGACATTTTAGGGCATTTAATTGTTCTGGTGAAATGTTACCTCACTGTTTGCCTTAAGGTCTGATTCATCAGAATTCTTATAGATGCTTAAGTAAGTGATAAAAAGAGTTGCCCTAAAAATAGCCTGTTATTTGCCATTCCTGCTGACTTGTTACTTTACTCATGATTAAGAAAATCTCTGCATTGCAAAAAATAGACATCTGCACTTTTTTAAACTATGGACTGTATAAGCTTGCCAGGATTGCTCTGCCTCCTTTAGCAGATGTTGCTAAGCCACCCTGGCCATTTAACACTGAAGTCTTGAGTTCTGAATGTTATTGAGTACACAACTTCAGCACAGTTGCAATATCATCAATACCATGATTGAATACCATGAGCAGTTCATTCTAGTCTCCCATAGCAACTTGATCATCAATAATTTCACTTTTATTCCCATTGCCATGTGATGTTACACAAAAAAGGGGACTGAAGAGATAGGAAAGAACAGCCCAACCAAACCACAAGTGTCAGCTCCAGACACCATGCAAGAGAAAGCCTGGCATGAACAAATGGCAGCCATACAACTATTTAAACAAGCGTAAAATACATTATTACCTGTCACAGTGACGGAACACTTTCATTTATATGCACTGCTGTACCATCCACGTTCTAGATGTCAAATGCCTAATTATTTAAAGAGTCATACAAGTGTAGTGAAATACTTGACCAGGGAGCACAATGTCATGAGCTATGCCATGAGCTTTAATTTAACCTAATAACTTCTTTCAAAAAGAAAGCAAACTTCTATGCTGCTTTTAGACTTGGCAATACATACCTCTGCAGCATATACTTTTTGAAAAACCTTGACTGGGAACTTTTTTGGAACATAAAACTCCTCAGGGTTGAGAACGTTAAGCTCCCTACACACAGCCTCAATAGACAGGAAACAAAAAAAGAAGTGAAAAGTTTTGAATTTAAGTTTTATACATTCTAAGAATTTAATTAGACTTATAGAGGCAGCATATCACTCCCTTAGACAGTCCTTACACGAGGCTTAGTTTTAAAATGCAGAAACATGGTTGGTACCTGCTCTGGTCTGAGGCCTGGGGGGACCCAGGCATATTCCTCCAAGGCACAGCCAGAGTCATCGTCAGAGGTTGAGCTTCGCTGACACCCAAAAACAAGGTTACTGGCTTTGGGCTCCATCTCCAGTGGCATAAGTGTGAAGTGTTAAAATATTTCAGCTGTAGCTCATCAAGCAACTGATCTGGAGAAAAATATTAATAGCACTTTAATAGATTTGAACATGAACAACTAATTACCAGTGTAAATGATCTTACAATGGTTTAGTATTCCTTGTATTGCCCAGAACAATAAATTATTGAAGCTTCATTACAACTTGCTACAAGCAATTCAAAAGTGCTTTTAAAAGTTACAAAAATAAAACTATTTAAGAAAAAAAAAAAACAACCAGAAACTTAGGCACAGATTACCACTTTTGGCAACCGCGGTGTATTTCAGTATTAACACTTGTCACCTTTTA
>WEIT01017360.1:183504-214294 GCA_013389985.1 Dryoscopus gambensis | reverse complement strand
TTAGTTTTTCTCTGCTGGTTTAGCTCCCAGAACCAGTTTATTGCAGGATGAGTTGAGCCCAGTTTTCAGTATCAGGAATGGAACGGGAGGAACACCAAGGATCCCAGTCCTGGTCAGTAGCTAGCTGTTATAACTACACTGACACATGCAAACCACATCAAAAGGCAGTCAGGAAGATGGCTTCAGGAGCACTTCTCTCAGGTGCATGCCAACTACCCTTGTGATTATGGTCGCTCAGGTATAAACTGAGGAGAAAGATTAGGCAAGAAGTGCTAGATCAATAAAAACCTCAGACCTAGCAGAGTCACCATCCACAGATATTTGAAAGGATAAGGAACTGGCTGGACAGTGGCACACAAAGAGCTGGAATGGCTTGATATACCCCATCCTTGGGAGTATTCAAGGCCAGGTTGGATGGGGCTTTCAGCAACCTGGTCTAGCGTAAGGTGTTCCTGCCCATGGCAGGGGGGTTGGAACTAGGTGGTCTTTAAGGTTCCTTCCAAACCAAACCATTCTATGATTCTGTGATGAAAGTATGAAATAGTATTCCCTTCACCACAGAGCTAGATGCTTAGGAATGGGTGGTTGGAAATATAAAAGTGCTCCTTTCCTTCTCTTCATCTCCACTGCACTTGAATTTAAAGGCCAAGTGGGCAGGCAGCGTCTGTTCAAGATGCAAGTTATGTCTGTTTAGTAGGATAATATTGAAGATCATAGTTAAACAAATATTCAAATAGAAACCCAGTTAATTATGTTTCTTAGCTAGCAGTCATTATCCTTTCCACACCAATTGGCAAGATAATTAATTGTAATTACAACAGAGAAAATCAGTTTAAATCCTAAATATCAAGCTTCATCTCATCAATGTGACACTACTATAGAGAATTCTGGAGCCTCCAACACATATGTATTTCCTTAACTGTGTTTACAGAAATGTTTGTAGACTCTTAAGAATATATAAGGATATTTTAGGAGCAAAATATTTTTGATTCTTTATGGTACTGAAAATCCTTATGTATGAAGCAAGGAGTACAAACGACATTGTTTAAAGACACTCAACTGGTACCCTTGACATGAGTGACCTTTGTGCAAGCATCCACTGATCCCTAAGCCCTCACGGTACCCTCAGCTGCTGAAACAGCAACTGCTTGACAATACCTGACACCTGATACTCAGCTGGCAGCCGCCGAGCTTTAAGCTACACCCACCTGGGCTTGCCAGCATGTCCTGGCTTTTCTCAGCAGCTTGCCCAGGAGGGTGCATAGCCTTGAAATAATAACGCCTAGCTTTGAAAGAGTACCGGAATTTATTGGAAGTGAATAAGTGCTAATGCAATCTATGGCCATAGGCAATGCATGCTTCTAGAATTGACAACTTTCATCCCCATTTTTTGGAATATATTTTTATTCAGCCACTATAAAGTGAACCATTTTACCATTGCTACCAGTTCCAACACCAGAGGCTGAGCTAATCTACTCAAGTGTCAGGCCACTTACACAAAGATATTTCAGGATTAATTTCTGAAATTCTGCAGTTTCTGAAGAAAGTTCAACCACTTTCAGCTGGAGACAGGAGAAAAGCATCCAACCCTTCCACTACATAATATTTGAATATTTTTTAAATAGGTTTTGAAAGCCTGTATTTGAGATAGCAATATGAACTCAAATTTCAACAAACCAGGTTTTTAAGTAAAGCCTGTGAATATCAGAGCTGCTTGATATGACTTCAGATAGGTATGGCAGGTGATTTGTCAAGACATGGCATTTTCACAGGTCTGAAAAATGGCAATCATCACATATAAAGTCTATTTAAAAAGTACTGAGAATATTAATGTATGTTTAGTATTAGTTTAAGTTTTCAACAATTTAGTCCCTTTATACTTGCATATTTTCCTAACTTGCTTTGTTGTCTACAAAAATTATTGCTAGGACAAGGTCATCTCTCAGACTGTCAGTAAGCAGAGGACAGATGAGAATGAATGTTTCACAACAGCCATATACACATGACTCTCCAGCCTAATGTAATCTTTGGATTTTTGTGTTACACACATCCCTCCCTCCTCAGTCATCATCTACTTTCTCTTCAGTGGTACTCCTACATAACGCTTCTTCTCTGATATGCAGGACTAATGAGTCCGTGATAATTCAGTGATAATAATATTGTTTTTGTAAATGCAATTGATTGACAGCTGGCCTGGACTTCACTTCCACCTGGTAACAAGAATCTGAGTCTCCTAGAGGCACTCTGAACCTTTCACTAAGTTTTAAAACAAGAAACTCTTTTTCCAACAGAGTTTTTAGGTTTGGATGATCTGCTTTCATCAGCAGATATCCCACACACACCTCCAGACTGCTGTGTAAGCTCCATGCACAGAAAGAAGACCTTAATAGATGTGCCTAATGGGCACATCAAAGAAAAGAAAAAATATAGAAGATTTGAAAAGACCATCTAATTAATTTAGCTCCGGTTTCATTAAGAAATGGATGAATCACGGATGAAGAATACTGACAACCAACTTCATGCCATTATACAGTTGGATTAAGAATGTCCTTCCTCAAACAATTCTTGGTGCACTGGTCAGATAATACCTAAAAGTTTTCAAGACTTAGTTACCGTGCACAGGTCCAGACAGGGGCCTGCTCAGAGGGAGTGAAACCCACTCTCGCAGAATTTTATGTAGCTAGTTTGCACAACATTAGACTGCAGAAAATAAGGAATGCCCACATAAACCCAGACTGGCTCTGTTGGGACCACAGACCCTCAAGCGCTGATCAGCTTCCTCCTGTGAATTAGATTAAGCCTGGATTTACTTCTTCTCTGTGTATCACACAGGTAAGATTACTCTTGGAGAAATCTGCACAGTCAAAACCAGCATGTAGAGTAGGGTGAGAAGCATGCACTCAGCACTTCTTAGCAAACCCAACTAGATAATGACTTATTAAAATTTCAGGTAGATCAACTTCTGCTTGATATCATTAGACTATGTCACTATGTGACTGATTGATCCCTTCAAGACATGTGTAATCAAGTGGCATCAGCTGTGCCACTGGGACAACACATCTGTGAGGGGAACAACAGACTTCATGAATGAGGGAAAGGAACAGTGCTGGGGAAATGGAAGAGGGCAGTTAGTACTCTACAGCTTAGATGCTAAAATAAGATCTTTGTACCTTATTATAACCTTATTACTCAGCTGCCATCACTGCAATGGTCAAGTTGCCTCCTTTTGATTTCTCTAATCTACAGAAGACAGTGGAGCTAATGGAAGAAGGTCAAAACCCTGAAGCAATATGCTGATCCTGCCAGCAGTGGATTTACCATAGAGATCCGTTACCACACAGTGAAAATGACTGAGGTAAGTTTATGAGATGTAATTATCTGTAGCTTTTCCCCATTAAGTCTTGTGACTCTCTCAATGAGAATTAAAGAGCATACATATTTCAAGTTCTGTGTGAAGTTAATAACTTCACAAAAGACAAACAGTGGAACAATTCATTCACATTTTGTATTATCAACAAATAAATGCTGGAGAGCAAGTTTTTGGATCCAGCTATTACCTCTAATTACACCTATCTCTATGAATAAATGAAAACTAGTTTGCATTTTTCCCCTGATCATTAGCCTCATTTACACAGGTGTTATGAGGCCAGTTTTTTGTCCATTAGCGCGAATTAAGTGATACCCTGCTGCGTGCAGGACTGTTCAGACATGCTGACTGTGGAGCAGCTGCTCTCCTCCTTTGCCATTGAATGTTGATTAGCATCACAGCACGTGACACACTGCAGGGCATATTGTGTGTCACACTACAGCATGCAACGTTTAATGAGAACCCAAAGCAAACCCCACCATTTAGAAAGCCACTCTCTGCTCTGAACACCAAGGCAATGAGTAAGCACATGGGTTGTCCTGGGAAAGACTGAATCCCTCAAGCAGTGGGCATTTGTTTTGGGACAATGCTGACTACCTGAGGCAGAGCTGTACCTTTTCTTAGTTATCCCAAGCAGCACCAACTGTACCCACCCACTGCCTCAGTAGTAGTAGCTTGTCACATTTTCCAGGAAGATACTTACGTATTACCCTTGCAATTCTGATCGATGAGAAAGAATGAAGTTTCTGTATCATTAGACCCATACGGAATATTAAAAAAAAAAGACATAATAGCTATGAAAACAGAGTGCCCTACATAAACCCAGCTCCTCAAATACAGATCAAGGTAAGTATTGACTTCCTGTGACTACTAATACATCACCAGCATTCTCTGTCAGCTTTCCTCATCTGAGAGGTGGGCTGATACCACCCTTTCGTTGCACAGATTCATTACTTATTTGAATGCTACTTTGACAATACTGTAAAATAGTGCATCACTGTATCATCAACATTTCACTGCTTTGATGCAGTTAAATGAAGGCAAAGAAAAGCTTTTCACAACAGTGGAGAAATTAATGTCACACTGTTCAAACTCCGGTTATTTTACAAGAAAACACGTTTCACCATAAGAGGTAACAATACAAGAATGTTGAAAGCACTGCTGCCTCAACTCACCTGCAAAGGAGCATGCATGAAATACTGGCAACAATTAGCTTGGTTTGCTCTGAATGACTGGAACTTTGCCCTTTGATTAGTGAAGGTTTCATCATGCACATCTTTTATCTAGAAGACCAATGCAGCTGCAGAATCCACTTTTCCAGCTAAATAACATGTTTTGATCTGCATGGAGCTCTTTTGCTTATGGACCCTGAGGAGAAACCCTCTGGGAAGAGCACGCCAAGTTCAGTCCCTGGAGTTTATTCTAATTACTGTCATAGGTGTACATCTGCTTCAAAGAGCAGAGCTAGAAGCCTCATGTGAGAGGTGTTAGAAGAAATCAGACATCATTAATCAGAATTATGAAGAAACAAAATAATCCACTGTGCTGTTCACAATACAGTCACTTTGTAGGAGAACATCATAGCCTTAATAACAAGGAGTTAAAAAAAAATTTACATCTACAGCTCAGTCCATGGAAACAGCTAAGAAGGGATAGATCACCTCTCTATTTCAAAAGATAAAGGAGAGAAGAAAAAAAATCACAGGATGACTCCAAGTTGCACGCTCTCTTCTTTTCTCCTCCTACAACTTGAGGGCAAAAAGACATTTTTCAGATTTGGCGGAGAGAAGACACTTCAGAGGCTGGGCTTTATATTAAAAGGGATGTTATTTTATAAACTGAGAATATACTTAGGTTATGCCAGAGATCTTTATAAACTACTTCCTGTTTTTGATGGCCCGCGCCTCCCTTCCAACAAACTCAATGAGGCTCTCTACTAGAATGCTTCAGTAAATAGTTAGAGATGATGTTACCTCTGCAACAGTAGTGCCAGGCAGCAGTGCCAAACTTTTTTTCTGGACAGACCACTGGTCTCAGTTTGGTCTCAGGAACAGTACCCATCATAGCACCTCTTCAATCCAGCTCCTCTTTCTACACCTTAAAGTAACTTCTCATGTACTGCATATGCAGAATTAACTAACTGCACCTGTATCTTGTAGCTGCAGAGTAATGTTCTGGGGACTCCTGGCCCACTGTCTCCTTGGAGACAGGCAATCAGCAAAAAGGAAGCCTCCAGGGACAGACGGGGTGAGCAGGTCACACTGAGCACTTCTGCTGAGCACAGTGCTGAGAGCCTCCCGGCCCCCCAAGCCCGGGAGGTGCTGGAGAACACTCATGTCAGAGCATGGTCTGGGAGGTCTGGGAGGCACAAACCACGAGCTTTTGGTGCAGCTGCAGCCTGCACAGTGTCAAATACCCCCAGTACCCCAAATACTGGCACTTAGAGTACCTTGGCCCTCCTTTAAAGGAAAGGACACTCCAACCATCTCTGCACTAGTAAATTAAACAGGAACAGGGCCTAAGTGTGAGCCCCAGCCTGCAGTCACTCACACCCTTTCACTGGTGGTGCGCTCCATGGCGTGATTTTGAGTAACTAGCACTACGGGGCACAGTGAGTGGGATACAGGAAAGGCCATGGACTGCTCCTACCATGTGGGCCAGGAAAGGGTTGGGCTTGGGTTCCTCCATCCTCCCTCCACAGTCCTCCAGTGCCACCTCAAAGAGTCTTTGAGCCCATGCTTTCGTGTAGTACTCCAACACACACAACACACACTCTCAGCTCTCTGATGAGTATTTCAGACATGCTGAATGTAAAAAAAGACAATCCACCAAAGAGCAGTGTCTCTGAGAAGGGCACATGTGTGGTGCAGTGCACAGTGCAGGGAAACTATGGGCAAGGGTGATGGATTTGGGCAGTCTGGCATCTGGTCTCAGGGTCAAGGGACCAGTTACTGCTAAATGAAACACTGCCCAGATAGGTAATAGTCTTGGGCTTCTGAGAAGTCTTCATTGACTTTAATAAACATAGTTAAAATGTGGAATAGCGGTGTAAGTGCTGCCTTCCCACAATTTTTAGGCTTACATAAGTTTCCTCACAATAACAGAATAATTTAGATTGGAAAATACCTTTAAAATCATCAAGTCCAACCGTTAACTTAACACTGCCAAGTCCACCACTAAACCATGTCCCCCAAGTGCCACATCTACACATCTTTTAAACATGTCCTTATAAAAATAAATTTTGGAACTAAGATTTACTCCAGACTGAGTGCTGGAATTAGTTATAAACTTCAATGCAAAACATCTATGTTATAAAATACTTTCAGAAACTCTTCCATCATGTGGAAACTTTTTGATAGAATCCAATTTTTAATAAAAATTGTTTTTAGTTATATACATTTGAGAAGCAAATGCAGAGAGACCATTGTTACTAGACTGAAAACAAAATTAGAGAAATTTGAAACTCCTTTTTTGAGTTTGGATGATTTTTTTAATGTATATTACACTTACAAATGAACCCTAGAGTAAATGCAGAAAAGCAAAGGGACTTTCAATGTCATTCATGCAGACATTAATTTCAGAAGATACTGCTGTTTTCAATCAAGTTTAACACTGTAAATTTTTTCTCATTATCAGCAAAACAAAAAAAGTACATGCTGAGGATAAGGAAACAGCTTTGTTTATCTTCAAAATCATGTGCTTACCAGAACTAAAGCATGTATTTGCCATATGCCAGCCCCTGCCCCCCTTCTTTAAATTACAAATTCTTTAATATAGCACAGCAGTGCTACATCATTACCAAGGAATAAAGCACATTTTAAAGCGCAATTAAGTGGTATAAAACTACTTGGAGAGAAAGGTTTTCCACTGCAGCAGTATCTTAGGAAGACCAAAGGGGAAACCTGACACGAAGGAATGCCAGCCTGAACTTGATTAATTTGTACTCAGAGCAACACGTCCCGTCCCCCACTGCAATGGCAGCAGCTTCCCACATTGCTTTGCTATATTCTCCCTTAGAGCTTTCTTCTGATCTGTAGGTCATCCATGAGATGGATTCGTTCAAATTGACATATTTAATAGAGCCATATCTTGCTCTGTTATTGTCTCAAACTTCACAACTCAAACCATCTGTATTGGATGTGTAGGCTCCCAGAGATGGCTGCATGGCTAAACAGATTGCACAGGCTGAATATGCAACGTCCCAGTCCAGAACACGCAAAGCCGACTCAAACACTCCCACAGACGACAGCAGCCCTTCCCCAAGACCCGTGCTGTGCTTTTCTGGAATGGTCATACTGGAAATATCAACAGTTCAGGACAGGAACACAACACGACTCAAAACCAGATCAAGTCTGAATTTTAGTTTCCTTCTCATTGCTTTTTTGTTACTGGGATTTGAGACAAGAAGTCTAATGGTTCAGTTTTATGGCTTAGAAAGAAAAGACTTGAAAAGCTTGATCCCTGTTTTAAATGAAAGCAGATTTTCATCTGTGCAGAAAAAGCCGAGTGCTGAATGGTGCTTTGCTTGCAAGCATTGTTATGTTGTTGAAACAATGTTTCTCTAAGCTTTAATGTAGAAGAGAGCATTTATTTCTATTGCGAAATTAAAACTGAAGTTTGTTAAATAAACTTCCTGGCTTAAGGAAAAAAAAAAAGGGGAAACAGTGAAAAAACTTTTATCTGTCCTATGAAGATCCTAAGGGTATCCTCAAAATGCCTTTCCCTTGGGAGTTAGGATGCTCAGCAAGTTTGGCTCTTAAATCAACATATGTTTGTTATTTAAGTTATACTGTCATTGTTTCTTTTCTGTGAGATCATGGCATAGCTATCCCTTCCAAGCCTGGAAGCAGCATCTTTAGCTTGTGAATATTACATTACCCCGTCACCTACTAGACTAGAGAGAAAACACTTTTGCTACATAGAAAGCCTGACAATCCTAAACAAGCTACAATAAAAAGCAAGACCTGATAAAAATTCCATTACTTGCTTATCTGCAGAGATTCTTCCCAGTTCAAAGGGTCAATTTCCCAGCAGGGTACCAGTGCTTATCAGCTAGCTCTGCTGAGTCTTTCAATTGCAAAGAGAAGTGTTGCCTCCAACTGGCATGACAATGGCACTATTAAACAGGCACTTCAAAGATACAGATGTTGTTAAATGCTTTGATTTTGTCAAGTTCTCTATGCCATCACCATCCAACAGACTTTTTCATGTAGAGGTCAGAGTCCTTACTAAGCAAATGAAAAACAGGTAATAAAATAAGTCATGTGAAATACAGCAAATCCATCACATGCCTCCACTCACAAAGCAGGTCCCCCTGTTTTCCTAGGTACGGAGGAGCCCCATACCTGGCCAAGAGAGAAACAGGGCTGCTACAGCATAAGGTTCAATGAATCTGCTACAGCAGGTCCAGTAGGACTTGTGTATATCCCACAAACCTGCAACCCTCCTTCGAACAGGAGTAAACATGCAGGCAGTAGTATTACTGAGGAGGACTTAGAGGAGTGGACATTTGGAAGAGCAGATCTGTTGATTAGCTGATGTGTGACATAGCAACACGGATTCATTTTAAGCAGGCTGTACAGGCAGGAGAGCCAGTACTCCCTTGGATGATTAAAGAGACACGGGGTTTGTTTGTTAGCTTGCTATAAGGTGAGGAGACTGGGCACAGTCAGCACGGTCATTCTCTAGCTGTCACAGGATCATGTGATACAGGTCATGCTTGTTAAGGTGCGTATGTGGTCATCCCACATCTGCCAGTTTGCATCAGCACTGGACACATGTACCTTTATCTAGATCTTGGATGACTTGCTTCAGACCTTTCCCAGTATTTGATCTGTGACCTTCCTTCACACATAAACCATATGTTTTAAGTAAAGCTCTCCTGCCCCAAGCACAAGAAGTATGCATGTCATTCATCTTTTAAAATTCCTTTTCACTTAACTCTCTCCCCACTTTCTTTGGAGCAACAGCCCAGAGTCCCAGCCTTGTTTTTTCAGGCCAACCATCTGCCTGGATAGAGCAACATCCTTTGCAAAGAGTGCTGTTGCCTCTTTCGAATTTCTGCAGTACAGTTCCTTCAACCTGTTAGCTTGTAGCCCTTGGGACACAGGTAACAAGATGTACCAGAAAGGATTGTACCAGCAAGAAGCTTCATTTTCACATGAATAAGGACAACAGGAAGCTTTCAACCCAAAACATTTCCTGTCTGATCAACAGGCCACAATTTACATATAGGAGTAAACATTGTGACCCACAGCAAACCAAGGTCACCTCCTCTAAAACATGTCTGTTGAAAGCACAAACAGACCCAGACGAAATCAAGTTTTAATTCTCAAAATCAGTTTAAACTCAGATATGAGTTAGAGTCAATCTTCATGGAAGGAATTATTCTTTTTCTAGTAGCGGTACTTCCCTTCTAATGGGAAAAAGCCCTTTCACTTGGATCTCCCATATCAGTTTCTGCAAGCATGATTATGAAGAACACATGCAAACAAAAGCTATTATATTATCACCTCTCACCAAGATACATATACCAGCAGAGGCCCACATACTTACCACCCGTCCCAGCAGCAAAGCTGCAAGAGCAGTTTATGCCAACATATGACACCTCATGAGACACAACCATAACACAGGGCAACATTGTAGTTTTAATAAAACTGACCAAGGCAAAATAAAACCCTAACCTCCATGGCTGACAGGCTGATGTGTGATAACACACAAGTTATAAACAGTTTTGTCTCAGGGCTTTATTCCATCTCAGATACTGTACATTGATGTGCCCTCTCCTTCCATGCCTGCGGCAGCAAAGTAGTACAGCCTGTGGTTGTGACTTGCACACTACAGTCTCTCTCTTCCTTTCTTTTGTCCTCTCCCGCCCACCTCCCTTCTAACGCATTACCTTTCAATTAGTCACAGAAGTACAGCAAAACACACAGTTCTCTGATGTCTTATGTGGTCTTTTATCTATCAACATTTAGTACTTGCCTTCTCTCTAGGAGGAGCAATCTTCTTAAGCAGAACCTGGCTTTTCAGAGAAGAAAAAATTGGAGGAATTTAGTAGGAGATGTTTTAAACATTTATGCTAGCAACCTCTATGCTTGTTTCTATCAAATGCATTCAGATAGGATTCTCTCAAAACTTAAAAGCAACCAGTTTTGCCTGAGTCTTCCAGGTGTGTACTGGTATGCTTACACACCCAGCATGTACACCAGCAGTCCCCCCGCTGGAGCTCCCCGGGTTCTTTAAACCTCAAAACTTGAGCATCTGTGCAGGTAAGTCTTTGTGCCTCTGTAAACACGTTGCTTTAGGTGTACACACTGAAATAGAAAGCATTTCAACATCAAGTCATGTACAGCACTCTAACTCAAGATGCTCTAAACCTGTGGCCAGGGAAGACTTTTATTACTCCCGTCATTGCCAGGGACCACCTAGCCATTTTACTCTGTTAGTAATTAGATGTGGCATATTAATTTCTCCCTTTAGAAGAAAACTGAAGCCAGTATTACTGAAAAATGATCCATGATCCTCAGGTATCTACAACATTTAGTAGGCTTTACAGGAAGAAAAAAGCTAGAGTTAAGATTTCAAGTTTAGCAATAAGGCATGAATTTCTACTTATATTGCACACATTTGTTTAAAACAAGTAATTTACAGCGGATTTAATCATCATGCCATTCTGCACTGATTTTTGCAAATTTTATAGTAGAAAACTATGGGACAGCAGGCTAAAATGCATATGTAAATTTTTAACTCAAGGAGAACAGTTAATTTAATGCCACTCTTCAAATGCATACATAAGCAAGGACCTGACTGACAAAACAGCCCTATCATGAAAAGCTTAGTTAAAATCTCATCAGTTAACAGTTAGATGGCTTTCCTTGACAACACTGCTTTAGCTGCTGTGCAACCTGTCATTTTGTAACATGAGTTGAGGAAGAATAAACATTGAAATAAGGCTTTGCAACATTCAGCTTATCCTGAAACATCTCTTCATTGGACCAAGATACAGGAATAAGCATTTATTAAAAATACCACACACCTAACTTTATAGTGTAACACACAAGCAACCAAGGACAGCCCTGGGAGCCAAACAAAGCAAGACTAACCATGTAAAGATTTATCAGAAACAGATGGACTAGTTTTTCTGAAGTAGTCACTACTGATCTAGAAGAACTGACCTCTTCATCAATGCTATTATGTCTTAAGTCACTCCTTCATCACCGTTTTGGGTTTGCTCATGTTGCTTATCACATTCTAAGCACACCTCTCTAAGAAAAGTCCCTGGAGATTTGATTTCATGAGGTTGGTAAGAAAGACATTTTAAATCCTCCTTTGTAGTTTAAAGATCACAGTTGCCCACTTGTTTCCTGTGAGAGTGCTTCAAAGTGGAAGAACTTTGGAGGCTAGTCCATCCAAAAGTTTGCAGGGTTCAAAACTTAGATATGACTTCAAATGGAGTCAGTGAAGAGAATTCAGCGTTGGGCAATATGCCCTTTGCCATATGGCTGCTGGGCTCCCTGCCAATCACAGCTCAAGAGCCAGTGCTTGAACTGGTAAGATAAAGAATTACAGGACCCCTGAACTCACACATCTGCAAAGACGTGCGTGCCGACACCAAGAAACAGATCAGAAACAGAGACTCATGAGCTGGTGGAGACACAGGCTCATAAAGCCACATGATGCACTGCAGCTGGATATTCGGCTTGGCCCAGCACTGATATAGCTGCATTTACATAGCTCTTGTGCCACTAAAATTGGAAGTCTCTATTGCATTTCCCCACAGCTTCTGCTTCCAAGGAAGAAGAGCCAATCTGGGAATGCTGAGAACACACATCTGGGGTCTAGAAATGCTCCAAGTTAAAGCTGACAGGATGAATCACCATCTTCCAGCCAGCTGAAGGATGGGAAGAGATTTAACAACCAACTTCATCCCATCCTCATGCCCCACCCTAACGAGGAGCTGCAATACCCAGGAGTGGAAGAGGTGATTCAGGTGAACAGGAGAGCTAACACCACCAGTCTGGATCTGGAAACAGATGCTCATCGAGGGGAAAAAAACATTCCAAAGAAAAATGTTGTAAGTGCAAAGCTGTTTAAGGGTAAGTCTCAGATAGGACTTCAGCACTTGACAGAATGTAGAAAGGATTGTTGCTTTCAGTTAAACCTCTGAATATCAGCAAAACTATGACAGCTTAGGTACAAACAGCACTCATCTACCAAACAGCCTAAAAATTACACTGAAGCTTTATTTTAACAATGTCCAATGGGATAAATAAGCAGTATAGTCAGCACTGGCAATGTTGGGACACAGCCAACACCAATGCAGCAGGTTCAGTTGGGACTCAGAAACTGGGAGAAAAGCTGCTTAGGGAGGCCTATAGCCTTAGGCCAAAACACAAGGCATTGCTGTGCAGAGCAGGGAAGGGAAGGGAAAAGTAACAGAAGATAACATCCATTAAGCCACATAAATCACTGGAACTGCTTATAGGGAGGGAAAAGTACTGGGATGAGAGGACTGGTCTGCGCTGGAGGCTGTTTCAGATTGGATTTTGGTCCACCAGGCTCCAGCAGTGCCAGGAGAACCCAGGGAAGGGGAAAGGGACAGCAGGAGCAGGCTCAGTAACTTCCAGAAGCTGCCCCTGCAGTGCAGAGGCATCTTTCCCCAAAAGACAGAGTCTTCAGAAAAGCAAGCCAGAAAGCCATAGTAAGCCATGGTTAGAGAGGATGAGCTGCTCAGTGGAGAATGCAGTCTGCTTTACATGCAGTCCAGCACCTCCGGCTCACTCCTCTGCCCAGGAATTACAGATGCTCAGCACTATGACTGGATTTTGCATCAGATTTTTTTTTTTCTGCTTAAGATCTTAATGGAGCTTCAGGTTTCAACTATTTTCTGATGGCAAAAATATCCCTGGTAGTCTGCTTGGCAAAAAGGAGGACCTGCCTCGTCATCTGTTTTACGATCTGAAATGACACAATACAGGCCTTGGGATTTCTCTCCCCAGGGCCACCTCAGTTTTGACAACTTCACTGCAGTACTGATTCAGACACTCCCTCTCTCTCAACAGTTTGGTTGCTATTCTCAGGACAGGATTCTGAAGGGCAGGGAGAGAAAGATCTTGAACCAAGACAACAGGGAAGCAGAGCACACAGACTGTGAGCTACAAAGAAGACAGGCTTGGCTGCAGGCCCTCACTCTACTTACAAACAAGATATACACTACATGTGTGTATATGTATGTATACACACTCACAGGCAGGACTACAAGCAAGCAAGATGACTCCAGAGCACTTAAGGACACAACTGTAGACAGGCTGAGACAAGCAAGTAACAGCACAATTTAAAGAGCACGCTGACAGCTAAAAGATGCAAAGTAGTTTATTCTAAGAAGCACCTCCATCTATCTTATGGTGGAATAATTCATTTTGTATTCAGTAAAATTTGTTTCCAGAGTAATTAATGCAAACTGACCTCAGAACTTTCTTAATTATTTGTGTGGGTACAAGAGGCATTTGCCCTGAAATACATTAACTTGAAATCCCCAACAAGCTTAACAAGCCTGAAATTGCTGGGGACTTTTTCCTTCATTTCATTCTATCACTAGAGCCTGAATAGCTATAGCTATGGTTTGTGTAAAGCCATGGCTCTTCTCCTAAAGCACTAGCCGAGCAGCCAGGTGACACATCTCTTCCATCCACCTGATTTGCTGCACTCCAGGGCCCTGAGCCAGACATGGACTGCTGAAGGAGAAAGAAATCCACTGGGAACAAGAACTGTCCACAGATTGTACATTTCATAAAGCTTCACCAACAGAGAAGAAACAGGTTAACCTCTCTCACTGAAAAGAGGCTCACACTTGATCTGGCAAGTGGCATGAAAATCTGGTTTGTTTCCACTACAACTCTTCCAGTCTCTGGAAAGCCTGAATGCAAGCACGTATCTGTGACCACATTTCATTTCACTAGGGCAAACAAATCATGGATATTCTTCTCCCCAGCAAGAGAGAGATTTCTGGAGCTCATCTTTGGAGCTTTGTCTCTGCTGCATTTCCAGTGTACAGCATTAAGCACATATGAATTAAATTGTCAAGAAAGACTACCTCCCCTACCTCTCAAAAAAACCCCTCAAGAAATTCGGCATCTCAAACCACATCCTTATTAAAAAAAATTAATAAGTACATAGTCAGAAGGGTGTGTGCAAGCCACTAAACCAAAATTCCTAAACTCTAATCCTTTCCAACAATAAAACTTTCTGCTTCTGCCAAACCACTTGGTCCATCTGTTTCACTTTCTTTCCCGTAGAAAGGAGAACATGGCTTCCTCCACTTCACAAAGGCAGTCTGCAGACTTGACTTTTATAGTGTCATTTTCCAAGTAAGTTTTTCTTACTTTCAAATCATTTTCACACTAAAGCTTCAGGTCTTTTCTAACAGAAAACTCAGGTGATTGTACAAGCATTAGTTCTTGAGCCATTGCCATACACATAGGATTATCTGCTTTTTGTTGCTTTTGTTGAAAAAACAGATGGAAAAATATAGGTTTTGGCTTGCATTTTCTTGATGGTTCAGGTATAGAGAAGAGAGTATCTTCCCACATAAAATGCCTTCTTGAAAAGAGTAAAATCTGAATAACCACATAAGAGTTCATCCAATCTCCTTCCAGGTTTCAACATTTAATTCAAAAGATCAACATTTTAGAGAATCCAGGACTTAGAGAAAGTCTAAGTATGTATTTTCCTTAATGTCTCATCACAAAGAAAAATGTAACATACTAAATAGAGAATTTCTTTTTAGTTAGTCATTAAAGAACTAATTAACACCTCCTAATACTTCAGTGATGTAAATTCTGAAGAAATTCCATTTGTTGTCCTGTACATTGCAAACCTTCAAAAACACATGCTGTGGAGAACCTGACCACCAGTCCATCAAGGTCTAGGTAACTAATCCAACACATGCACAAGAAACAATTATTTAAAGAATATATGCCACTTAACTGCAACCATTTCTAGGCCTCCTACTTCGAGGTAAGAAGCAAAGGTGGCCTGAGAACACCTTCAAAAACGTCTTCTGCAGGCTACCTTTAGAGGAATTGGTCCTGTGGGTGGATATATGTAAACAAGTGCTCACGCTCCTTAGGGTTTCATATGGAAGCATTTACTAAGTTACACCAGCATAAATGGCTGTAAAATCTCAGAACAAACCTTCTCCTTCAACATTAGATACTACACCTCAGATTTTATTTGTAATTAAAATGTTCCACAGGAAATAATAACCATGGTCTTAATTAGGTAATTAAACCTGTTCTTGAAGACTTATGTAATGCAAAAGAACAATCATGCAGATGGAAAAGTTTAAACCTACTAATTACATGCACGCACAAGTTACAAACAAAAGCTTCTTTCTTAAATCACTTATTTGAACTTTTGCAAAATTACATGTTCAACAACCAGCTGTTGTGCATCATATGTGAAGAGCTTACTAATGCAAACCTTCTATTTCACTGTGCTGCACTAAAAGTCCCACATTAATTCTCACAGATTTAGAAGACTCAGAAGTAAGTCAAAAAATCACAAAAAGCTCAAGTCTGCTTTCTAATTCCACTTGATCTTAGATGTGCCAAGAGTTTTGAATAACTTCACCTTACATGACTGTAGCAAATACTCCTTCCCCACCTGCCTATCCCACCCTTCTCCAAGATGAGTGGTAATAAGGATGTCTCAGCTGCTCACAAGGCAGCTGTTAAGCCATCCTACTTTAGAGCTGTAAAAAGTACAAGGATTAAAGAAGGTGGGGGAAAAATCAAGTACAGTTACTTTTATTAGTGGGTGTTTGTACAGTTGTAAACAAGTTCTGAAAATTTAAGACAAAGATGTTCCCTGTACTGAGGAGCCTCACAAATACTCCAGGGTTTTTAAAAATGGTGCTTTTCATTCTCTTTTGCAACTTGTTGCTCAAAATATGTACAGCCCAAGTTGGGATCTGCATCTCAAAATTAACTTTCCTGTGATCAGCCTGTGGCTTCATGAACATCTGAAAAAGGCTAATTGCAGTTATACCTACTTGTATAGAAATGCATTTAGATCAGTTTACACCAGTGCCTCAAGTAAACAGTGAGTGGTATTTTAGAGCAAATCGGCCAGTTCTCCAAACCTTTTTAAATAGTCTTGTCTTGCCTCGCAGAGCTTGGACCCCAGAAAGTAAAAACCCACTGGTCTACCACACAGCTCCCTCTACTGATTAGATCTTCATATGTTGTCACACTGCAACACATTCATACAACAACACATTCATACAAGACCATTCAGCCATGCAGATTTTACAATTGGTCAGAAATACCTGAGTATTATTATATAAATATTTAAATATCAGGTAAAGAAAACCCCACAACAACACATCCAAACAAGTCAGCCTTGTGAGCTGGAAAGCTACTCAGTTCCATGAAACCACCGGGGGAAAAAGAAAAACAAATATACTCACATTTCTCCCAGCCGAAACAAAACTAACCATAGTAAAAACTCACGGAGAAGTCCAGCTTTCTAGAAATTGGGACAATAGCAATGTTGAACTTTCTAATATTTACTAGCCAGGGTTTCCCAGAATTGGAATCTCAAGATCTCAAGATCAGATAAGCATTTTAGTATCAAGATAAATGCAAAGCAACTTGTCTATAAAGGAAGCAGCAAATACAAAAACTCAAAACATTTCATAATTAACTTTCTTAAGTTCTAAATTGAGTCCTATCTCCAAAGAACAGTTGCTACACATCACATTGTCATCATTATTCCAACTTTAAAATGTTTATATTTTCCTTCTCTCTTTTCAGCAGAAATTTTCCTGAGTTTAAATGCATAGGTTTTTATTTATAAATTGAAGGCTGATCTCTCAGCATTAAACACTGATGAAAATGTCACGAAATACTATGAACTAACCTAAAATGAACTGGCCCTTTTAAAACAATCTTACAACAATACTTTGAAATTTTTCGTTTTTGTGCCTGGAAGTTAAGTATCTTGACAAAGACTTCACTTGAAGCCTTTGGGGTTGGAATTTGCGGTTTCCTCCTTTTTCAGTAATGTTTGCTTATGTAAAGTCTTAGCAACATTTGTTACCAGTAGAGAGTACACTTAGACTAAAATATTCTACTTAAAGAGACCCATGTTTGGTGAATATTCTATAAATTTATCAATGTGTGTCTAAATTCAGCAAGTCATCTGCAATGCAACAGAGAACACAACACAAGAACAATAAAGAGCTTTATACTACCCAAGTATCCAGTTTTAATTTGACTTTAGGAAAAAAGCAACAGTTAACCCACTGCCCATGAGAAAAACTCCTGGTTTTTTTGACCTAAGAAGCTACATCAGTAGACAAGACACTCAGTAGTTACTTCACATGACCTAATCATCAAGGATTCACTTGTGCAAATTTAGATGATACAAAAGTATGAATTGTGATCATCACCACCTGCATTAATAGGTCAAAAGTACAACTCACGGCCAGATTGTGCTGAGTTCTTTAACCATAAAAATCTACATTTTGTAACACTTTGTTCATATGGTATTTCCCTCAGTGCAGCAGGTAAGTCTCTCAACATGTCCTTTCCTCACTTTTTGCAGTATACTAAGCAGACAGAGGACAACTACTCTTGATGAGTTTTCCCAAGTATTTTTCTTGGTGTTTCAATTTAGTGAAAATAGTCTGTGTTTATTCATGCCTCTTGGGTCCCCTAGTCTTGTACTAGACCACTAAGTACCAAAGACTGTGTCAGTAGCCCTCCCATTTCTTCCTGTGACTAACATGGGCTGAAGTATCAGTGGCTTAACAGCATGGGACCACTCAGCACGTACCATTATTATTTTATTTTAAGATCAGTGGAGACAGCAACTAGGTGTAACAAAACTTTAATAGTTTTAGAGAAAACCTGTAGAAAAACAAAACTTGTAGAGAAATAAGAAAACCATGCTTCATAGCTGCTTATGCTTTGGCCCAAAGGCTGTGTTTGCAACAGCCAGACAATGCTGTGACTGCTTGCCAGGCTTTTTTAGCCCGGTTCTGGTTATTGTAAGGCCTTTATCTTGACCTTCTACAAACAGGTCTCCAATTACAGGCAAGCACGTCTGTATACATTCATTTTTCTTACTGTAGTTCTGTTCAGAATTCCTTCTCATTCAAGTTTTTCCCTACAGTTATCCTGAAATTCAAGAAACAGATGCATAAAATGACAATTTTAAACACACTTCTTCCAAGGAATACCAATTATCTCTAGCTTCAGAAATCTTGAGGTGCTTTGGGAATGGCTAGACAGAGCCATCTCCTGGCTAGACTCGAAACACACCTTAACACGTGTTGACAAGTTATTCATCCACTGCAAGAGAAGACCTGTGTGCAGATTTAAGGACGGTTGCAAAGCATAGCCCTCATATCTGCATACCATAGTTCCTCAAAACAGCCAATTAGCAACTACATGGATGATGGAGAACAACCCATCCCGCTTGCTACTAGGTTTTTGGAGAGTATAGATGTAAAGTTAACAGCAAGCCCAAACCCTCTTCTGCTGGCTTAAGAAATACTGACACAGCAGTAACGCTTTATTCATTTCTCCATAATGGAAGTCTAGAAGAACATCCAGGGTCCAGCAGCCAAATTGCACACAAACCTGTCAGAACTGTGAGGCATCCTAACCTGCAACCCTGTCTGATTTCCTTAAGCATAACTAAACTCAGTGACCTTAACTTTTCAGCATCAATTGAGACAAACACGTAATAGTTATGCTTTGGAGATCTTGTGCAGGATTAAGTCAACATGACTCAAGCTATAAGGTATTTTAATTACACACAACTCAACAGGAACTGAGATAAAAAGGCCAAAAAACCCCTTACTTGGTGTTGAGGTGTTTAACCTTAATTGAGTTTCTAAGTATCTTGTGATGTAGATTTGCTTTTAAAAAAATCATAGAACATCTTGCATTGATAGTGAGCCACAGGATCATTAAGTCCAACTCAAAATAATAGTATTCTCAGACAGCATTCAGTCATTTGCTTCAGTAGGTTTCAAAGCTGTAATTATTGCTTCTTAGACAGAATTCACTATTAAAACTCTTCCTAAAACCACTTCTCTGCACAACATACTACAGGCCATATGTAAGAGTCATTTGCCTCTTTCTACTAACCAAATAGAAAGATGTGAGCATGGCAAACAAGCCTTCTTCCATACTTAAGTGTATCTCTAGATTCCTTGTTAAATCAACACGCGGACAGCTAACAGATGTGAGAGGTTACTGATAAATAAGTGGATTTTGTTCAATTAACTGTCCTTGTTAGTCTTCTTGCCCCCTAAAAAGGTATTTCCATCCCTTCTGAATGGTTGCCAACACTGACCCACCTGTAAACATAAACAGTACGAAGGCTACACACAGTTTAGGGCAGGTAGGGAAAGATGCCACAATCACTAGGCGGAAGCCTAACAGCATAATGAAACATAGTGGAGTAACGAACTTGCCATGGCAGTGAGAGCAATCTGTCATCAGTTTCTTCTCTAGGCTGTAAGTGCAAGCAGTTAGCAACTGAAGCCCTCTGAATTTATTTTATACTGCACTGTATACACCTGCACCTCAGAGGAGCTAGAGCCTTTTAGATCCTAGTTTTAATAACAGCTAAGCAAATATTCTTCTGTCCCCTTCTTAGAGGCAGATGAAGCTCAGAAGTCTTAAAATATACTCTTCAGCCACCAGGAGGTTGATCTACTGTCCATATCATCACTTTCAAAAGATTTGTGTTTTGAGCCTTGAAGTGAAAATTCAGCTTTCTCTGCAAAATCCTCATGAGCCAAGCTCAATACATAAGCTCTTTCAGAAAAGGAGATGTTCTGAAGAAGTGTCAGAACACAAGGTTTCCGAAGTCCTAGTCTTCCTGTGTATGACCACTTGTACAATAGCAGAAGAGGGCACAGCCATCAGCAACAAGAGGGGCAGGTGGCCCCGCTCCAGCCTTGGTGCCATTTCAAACTGGATCACATATACCAGGAGTTGGGATCTCGGCTAGAGCAGTGCATGACCTAGGTCAACAAAATGAAGCAGAGCACTCTGGTCCTGCACTAAGGCTGCTGTCCCCTCCTACATGGGTGCAGGAGCAACAGCGAGATCATTGGAAGCATTTCACGTAGGCAGTCTGGCAAGTCACAGATGTCACTTCTAAGTAACACAGACATTATTCATAGCCAGTCACTGCTTGCTATCTACAGATAACTGATTGCATTCAGACCAGATTGGAAACAAGGTTGGCTAAAAAAAAGGAAAAAAGAGCCAGACAATCTGTTCTCTCAGAGCTCCAGCCATTCCTGGACACAGAAAGTGGGAAAGACTTTGACAGCCGGGGCCCACACTTTAGCACAATAGCTGCTCAAAGTTAAGAATACAGCAAGATAACGCATTATTAGCCAAGCGCTGTAGAAACCTCAGCAACTAGCATTTGAGTTTGCTTTTTACTGCAGCTGGAGAATCTCACAACTTTATTTTCCACTTCTTGCCTGCTCTCTTTAGTCAATCATTTTTTTTAAGCATCCAGACATTCTGCCCATAGGGTAACAGTTCAACGGGCTATGTGAAGATGCATGGCCTGTTCTGTGTTTTTTAAATTGCATTAATTGATCTGATGCCTTTTTTGTTCTTCTAAGACCTTCTAAGACCATTTTCAAGAATACACAGAAAAATTTAACTACAGTAAGAACAGCACAGATTTCTGGCAATATAGTTTCAACATCAATTTATCACTTAACTATAGGTACCATCTCAATTGAACTTACTTCTGTACATTGTATTCTTGGTTCCTTTGCTAAACCATGATGTGGCCTACTTAGCACACAGCTGCATTCAGGATCCCCCTTCCCAAGAACTAGAATATAATGAAGCAACAATTTTTGGCAAGTATTTTATTTAGAGCACATCGTGCTGTATTACAAACCTGCTGGAGCCCCACAGGCAGCTCTCCTGCTAACAAGCTGCAGCACATAGCCACAACTTGCATGGATCAAGCTTAATCACTCTTTAGTTCAAAAACTTGTGAAGTTTATAATCACTAGCTTTTGAGACTCACAATAACATAGTGCAATCAAAAGTTTGCTCCTGAAAGAATATAGTAATATTTAAAAGATTTAGTTGTGATCACAATATTTAAAAACATGTTGAACTTACTGTATGATTATTTTTGATAATTTAACCATTACATCACAAAGCTGAACTATGAAGAAAATGTTTTATGCAGATATATATAAAAATACATACTCATGTCAGAGCACCATCCCTTAAATAACACTCAATTAACCTTAACATTCTATAAGATTTCCCTTCCTCAAGGAACTAATCTCTGACAACACCAAAATCCATTTACCAATGTAAAACTTAAGGAGGAAGCATCACACAATTCTACACAGCACTCCTCTACAAGCCCTTGGATGTGGGACCTCTGAAGTTCTCATTAAAAGCACAGAAGTGAACACACAGTAGGAATGCATTAAATGTTTTGGGGGTTTTTTGTTGTTGTTTTTTTTGTTTGTTTGTTTTTTCTTTTTTTTTTTTTTTGCTTAAGCCTTCCTGTTATACCTGATATATACAAGCAGCTGTTTATAAGCACCAGACCTGAGTTTGCATTCATGGGTGCAATGCAGACCAAACAATCAAACTAAGAACAGAAAATCAGAGATGTTTACAAAAGCATACAGCACAATTACACTGCAGAGTAAAGTTTGCATCTGGCAAGTTCCAGAAATTTTTAGAGATTGACAACTGCTGTAAAGCATTCTTAAATCTCTTACCACTACTCTCCTTATCAGCATAAAGATCACTATGACAAAAGTGTGACACACAAAACCCTTCATTTGAAAAATGTGAACTCAAGTTTTGGAGTCTTTTCCTGGCACTTAAAAACCGAAACAAACCAGAAATCCCACACCAAAACACCAACCACAAACCAAAATAAGTTATAGTACCCTAGAGAAAGACTCAGAAGATTGGGCAGTAAACTAAGAACCAAACACAATTATTTACATACAAATCTTTGTTTGTTTTTAATTGGAATTAATTCCACCTCACAGTCTATCACAAAATAATAATTTTAAAAAAAGGTACTAGGGACAAATCTTCTCAGATTTTATCTACAGGAAAAATGTTTTTTTAAAGTCTATCATATAGGAGACCTCAGCTTTTTTAATTACTTCCCTCATCCTGGTCCAAAGGATACACTTTCTTTTTTTCCCATAGCGTGTTCTCTTTACCTACCATTTGGATTTAGACCTATGATTCTATCCCTGGTTTAGACTGAAACCTCCTCAACGCACCCTACTCTCTACCACTGCTGTTGGTGAGGGGCAATAATTTTTGGCAAAGAGGCCAGCGATGACCAGCCACGCTGATGGAGAAACGACAGGCAAAGGGTTCCAATCCCTAATAATCTTTGCACCAACAAGAACAGTAACCATGCGTAGCAACATTCCCAACTATTTTAGTACATGTCAACATTTCTCAGGAACATTCCACTACTAGTGAAGTCATAAAAGTGAGCCAACTGGTTACACAACCAGGAATGCCATTACAAGGGGAGAGGCAGACCACAACAGCACTTATCTAAACAGTGCTCAAAGCCAGTGGAACCAGGCCCTCTGTGGCCACTTTTCCCTTTGCTGTTCTCAAACCATTATTGCTGTATCTGTGTTCAGTGATTCCACTTTCACATTCAGTGGGACACCCTGAACTTTTCTCTTCTCTTGCATTTGCACACTGGGGTAGGCAAGGAAGAACACAAGATAGATTTCCGTTGGGTAGGAATTAGCTGTTTGTATTAGTAAAGACAACTGGAGGTTTAGAGTATAATATATGAACATCTACAGCTGAAGTATCCAAATACTTTATACAAACAGAATTAAGAATGATTAACAGCTTACAGAAAGAATAAATAAGTTTTACTTACTTAGAATATTGCAGACTGACTGAACAGTAACAGACTGACATGCTAGACAGTAACACAAAAAACCCCCCAAATACAACAGTCTCTTTAGAGTGTGAATTTGAGCATCAGTACGGAGAAGTGGAATTCTTCAGAAGGACATGCTTTTCCTGCATGGCCAACTTACCTACTAGTGCCACCAGCAAGCAACGGCAATAGGCCTGTTATGCTCAGATACCTTCAACAGTTGCCTAAACATCCTCAGATGGCCAGAAAACCAATAGGAATCAAATGATAGCCTCCACAATAATCCCCAACCCAAATCCAATTTCCACTAAATCACTGAACATATCTTTGTGCATCCAAAAACTCAGAGTTGTTGTTCTAAGCTTAACTATGCCTTATCAAACTCTCCCTTTACTACCAAATTACATAGAAGGAATCCACACTCATAAAAATTACGTCTGAAAGGGTACAAACATGCAACTTCAGTTATTTGCAAGGCAGCATGATGCAAACATGCTGAATATGAAAACAAAACAAACTCAGAGGTTCAAGTTCAGCAAGATTGCTACTCATCCAGAATGACCAGTTTCTCAACTTTATTTCATATCGTGTAGATTTAAAAGATGAAAATCTTTATTGCCTTTTACTTATGTATTCCTCTGAAGTACTCTAGACTGGGTACTCACAAGCAGTTGTTTCTGAAGAATTTCCTGAAGGTCTTGTAAATATCTCAAGAAAAAATCCCTGACCATTCACGGGCCATGAATGAGTAGGGTCTGCTGTCCCACATAATGAGCAAGTTGCTTTAACGGGACAAAGCCCAGATGCCCATTGTTTATATCACATCTCTAAACAGCAACATGAAGCCTATGTTTCATGAATACAGCTTCAAAATTAATATTTTAGAAGGTATTTTCAAAAGAAAAGCAACTTAGTGGTTACTTGAACCTTAGTCTCCTTCTAACAGCACCGGAGGATATAGTAACTCAAGTGCCACTAAGCCACCTTGAAGCCAGCTACTTCAGCAACCAGGCATCCACGAAAGAGGAAAGCCTGGCAAGCAGGTCAACATACTCTTTGCAACTGATCATGATGCAGTCCTGCGCCTTCAAAGAGTAACTGTACACAGAGGGAAAGACCTGGCTTTTTCTATTATCCCCGTTCTTCCAGTTGGAACATGTGATTCTAATCTATGGCATTCTAATTTATGAAGATACAACTCATAGAAACACCGGTTCATTTATTACGAGACCTACTGCATGCTGCGGAAATCCAAATGCTGCATTGATGCAGTGTGGTCTGAATTCAGCTGACTCTGCTTTGAGAGAAGATTAGATCAACTGACCTTCAGAAGGTTTTTCCAAACAGAATAATTTTAGAAAGTTGTACAGCTGTATTTCTCCTGTGGGTAACAATGAGTAACTACAACAGCTCTCTGACAGGATTTGCATTCACTTGACCTGACATAAATGAGCGTGAATGATAAAGTAAATCGAAGTGTCCAAACCTGAGTTTTCCAGTGAACTACAGGTGTGAAGACTAATGTTTTACAACGGTGATTAAACTCTCCCACTCAATGTGGTGGCTACTTCAGTTTGGTGAGAACATACTTGAAGCACTACAGGACTGTCATTCTCCNTCATATGAAAGGAGGAACTGTTTGAAAAATAGATATGGCAATTACTTTCTTTGCTCTGTCTCTACCTCTTGCATTCTTCCTGTGTTCCCCAGAGTACCACTTTCCTTCTGTATTCACCACTCTAATCATCAAGGACTCACGACACTGAGTGGGACAAGAGTAGACCCACGCATGGACCAAGTTAACTAGTAGTAGGAAAGAACATATGCAATACTTTAAATGGAAATGAGACTAGTTACATAAGAAGTTTAATTTTCTAAATGTCCTCCTGACATACTCTACTGTTAAGAAAAAATAACTTGGCATTCTTCAATTTTTTTTAATTTATAGATGAAAAAATGTGCTTTTGATGGAATAAACAATCTTGTGTAAATCTGCCAAAGTAATCAATACTTGCCAGATGTCACTCTATTCCAACAACTTAAGGTATTCCATAGCAATNTTGAGCATGATGTCCTTGTATTTGCCTTTCTAAGCAAACTACTAGGTGGCAGAGATGTGCATGCACTGCTCATACAAAAATAACTTTGTCTCCTGATGAGTACAACACCCTACTTAAGTTATCCTTTGAAGTGAAGAACTCCCACTTGGGTCAGAGCTATACTGCCATTTTGTTATCAGCTGTAGTGGGTCCCTATAAGCTTCTTACTATTCATATGAAAGGAGGAACTGCTTGAAAAATAGATATGGCAATTACTTTCTTTGCTCTGTCTCTACCTCTTGCATTCTTCCTGTGTTCCCCAGAGTACCACTTTCCTTCTGTATTCACCACTCTAATCATCAAGGACTCACGACACTGAGTGGGACAAGAGTAGACCCACGCATGGACCAAGTTAACTAGTAGTAGGAAAGAACATATGCAATACTTTAAATGGAAATGAGACTAGTTACATAAGAAGTTTAATTTTCTAAATGTCCTCCTGACATACTCTACTGTTAAGAAAAAATAACTTGGCATTCTTCAATTTTTTTTAATTTATAGATGAAAAAATGTGCTTTTGATGGAATAAACAATCTTGTGTAAATCTGCCAAAGTAATCAATACTTGCCAGATGTCACTCTATTCCAACAACTTAAGGTATTCCATAGCAATAGTGCAGTAACATTTTATTGAACAAGCCAAAAACAAGTCAGATGAACAGATACAGCTTAAGCATTAACCCTAAATTGAGTATGAACACTTCAAGAAAAAGTGAATTTTTTTAAAGTGACATTTTTTGCCTTGTTTGTGTACAGATGATTGATTAAACATTGTTTTGGTCTGAAGAGAGAAGCTTCCAAAGACCTGGTAACAACAGTACAAAATTGTTAACTGATTATTTTTGTACAGGATGAATTTGCCCACGAGTTGCCTTCATTAAACATCAGCTTAGAAGAGTTAAACTGTGAGCTGGACATGCTACAGCAGATGGCGTTTTTCAGTGTTTTAGATCTTCATTTTGCTTTATGAGCTAGGTTCCCCAGTGATACTACATACTTCTGTGAAGCATTTTGTTCAGGTGCTGCCCTGATGCACCACATGGTGGCTTTACAGAAGAAACTCACAAACTAGGCCCATCAAATGAATTCAGTCCTATTAAAAAAAACACAACAACAAAAAAACCCAAACCCCCCCACCAGAGCTATACATTCTACAGTAAGGCATAAGGAGGTATTTCAGGTTTTCATTAAAAGAACAGTTTTATGATGCAAAGAGGTACTGCACGGAGACAGCAATCAGCAGTACTCACTGATGAAGTATCAGCCCTTCAGTGAACTTATCAGAGCTTCCAGAAAAAACAAACACACCCTGCACTTGTTTCTCAGTGCATTTGGTCTTACTTCAAGAAACTTGTTTGATATTTAGCTCAGGCTTCAGTGAAGAGCAAGAGTTGTCCACCTTTTAGAAGGACTTTTCAAGACTGAAGCAACAGTGAGAATTTTATTTACTTCACTAGGCTTTCCTTGAGCTAACAATCCTTCCAAATCTTAGCTTGCTCTGGTCACAGCACAAACATTAAACTATGGAATAGCAACTTCAGATTGTTGCCTGTGAGGTCAATGTTTTGTATTCCCGCACTAGTCCTTACATGCCAGGGTACAGACAGCACATTATCCACAAGCTGAAAGTGTTACCTAGTCAATAGAAGCTTCCTAAAATTCACACTAGAAGACTTAAACAAAAATCCCACAGGACCACAGCCTGTCATCCCCTGAAGGCATATGTCATGATGCCAGACATGATTAGAATGTGATAAGAAAAGAATTTAAAAAACACGAAGGATCATGTACAGGAAGCAGCTTCAGGGTTATGCCTTATCAACCCAATCTACTTCTAGCTTTGTAATTAATAAGAAATGGTCAGTCAGACAAAACATACAGGTAGTACTTGCAGTAAGACTTATATATTCCAAGGTCCAAATAAAAGTATCTCTACTTTTAAGTGCAAGGCATATTTATTAAGAAACCTTAGTCATTTTAAGAAAAAAAAAAAGCTGTTTAAAAATACCTAGTTCCATTTCTCCCTTGTTCTGAAGGTCTTTACTGACAAATAAATACTCATTGATGGGTAAATTTCTAGCTATTTGTTATTCACACTCTTCTGGTGTAAAAGAAGAGTAACTTTGATCCTTGAAGTCAGTTTCTTGCACAGGTTGCTGAACACCGAGATAATTACAAGCATCACACATCAAATCCTGAAGTGCTTCAACTGCAGCTGACGTTCAAAGGACTGGCACGTCAGATGCCACTGCATTGTTTCTATTACTTCAACACATTTGAAAGTTCTTTTTTGTCAACATAACATTCAGGCCGTGCATTATCTGATGCAAACTGGAAGCTAATACAACAACATTCACAAATTTGGGGCTTGGTTTCCTTTTCCAAAGCAGTAGTGCAACACTGAGCACTCTTCTATGGCAATTTTCATGCCTCGCCATCGCACAGTAAAACTAGCACCAGGGCTGGGCAACCCTTCACTCAAAGAAAGCTGCTGTTTGGGAGACCTTCCATTTTGTAGAAGCACATAGGAGTCAACCACTTTTACTGTTCAGTTGGCGGTTGTTTTCACTTACTTACCCTTCACTACTGGCTAAGAAGTATTTCCCAGACTTTGCTCATTTGCATGCATTCCATATCAGTAAGTCCTGTGATTCAGAAATGTACTTTTAAGAGTCTTTCATTATATGTTGATTTTTAATCCATTTTAACACCTTATAAGAGGTTCAGCACCACAGGTCTAACTCCGTGTCACCCAATGGCCAAGCTGCATAGTGGGTAATGTACATTTCACAGTAAGTCTTACTTCCACATATGGTGCTTTTGGCCAGTCAAGAAGCAACTAGCATTGTAATCTGTTCAAACCCAGGATGAGGACAGCAATAAAAAGAACCTCACAGAAGGTGCAGTATGAAGTATGCAAGTTCATTTTTTCCAGTATGAGAGGGGAACATCATCTTCCCATCAGCAGCTTACCCTGATAACAAACTGAAAAGCAGGAAAACACATTAGAGGACTACTAGGGACTACTAGAGATGTACAATTAAAACCTGACATTTTTGTGCCATTACAGCTCTTAGGACAGAGAAGACAGCAGCATCACATATTTAGAATCTGTATGTAATTGAATACATCAGCAGCTGGGAGGAAAGAACATGGAAGAGAAAGGCAGAAGGAAGACAGGATTCCTTAAGGAGGTTAAACTGCTGCCACACACAAATATCCTGTTAAACACTGATCAAGTGTTTGTGTGCCATGTGGGAGAATGCTAATTGTTTACAGATATCAGAGCTGAAGGACTTGGATGAATACCAGGAAGCAGTGTTGAGAAAGTCCATTGTACAATTAAGTAAGGAATTGCTAAATGAGGCACTTTCATTTAACCCCATCCTGCTAGTTCCTAACAATTATTTACCACCAAGGGTTTCCTTTCCCAAGATTGTAATCAAGGAATCAAAAAACAAAAAAACAACAACAACAAAAACCACAAAAAAAATCCAAATCAAGCCCCAACAAAAAACCCAAACCCATCACTCCTGAAAGAATGTTTTCTTTCTCTTGTGGGAAGACAGGTACAAAAGGAGACAGGTCTTGTTTGTTGTAGCACTAATCAGTATTTGTAGAAGATTAGGGGGGAAAAAAGGAAAAAAAAAAGCTTTCTGGTCTATTCGAGAATAGCTTCAACATCTGCCATTCAGGTGACTCACTATTAGCACCTCTGTCTCACAGCCCCATCAGAAAGTCTACAAAGCTACTAACACTTCATGTTAACAGGATAATGTTTACAAGGATTTAGCTGAAAACTCTCAAACCATATGCCTAAAATTCAGAGAAACCACCATCTTATTTTTAAAGATTATTTTGGTCAAGTTGGCCAGATGCTCAAGTTCTGCAGCAATTCTGCCAGCAACTCCTCCCCATTTCTTTTCTGCAGAAAATTTTATCAATACTGAATATTTCATCCACTCTTCTGCAGCTAGGCTAGCTTAATCAAGGTGGAAGAGCTTACCATGCACACAGCTCACGGTGCTTGACAGCTTTGATCTACAAATCTGGCTGCAGGCCTCCCAGGCTGTCAGCCCTTCTTGTTTGCCAGGTGGGTCACATCCCTTCCATATTTGGGAGTCACCCTGCATCCACAGAAAGATACGGACACTGTTGTTTGAAGGCCCAGTCCACCTCAACTCTCAGTGACCTCCTGAGTGCCCCTTTTCCTTCTAAGGCCATTAGTAGGACATGATGGCAGTCACAGCCTGCATCCCAAGCAGGATTACTCTGCAGACTTGAATTTAGCACCTGCCCATCCTTCCTTCAAAAGGAGAACCAACAGTTACTGACGCCAGATGGCCTCTTCACAATTATTAACAAAATGCACTTCTCCTTCAGTCTCAGGCAGGCCTATCTCACTCCTTCGGGACAGGCTCACTTCAGCACAAAAACTCCCCAGGAATGAAGCTGATAAGGAAGCACTCCTTTGGCTATTGAGCAGAGCCCATTTCTTCCTCCCTCGCCTGCCTCTAGGCCTGGTTAAACTAGTTTGGGCAGCTTACCAGGGGCCTAGAGAACCACACCAAAGTGCTTGGATTTCTTCTGTTGTCTTTGGTGTTCATGGAGTGGCTGCGAGAAGGCTCCTGCCTCCATCTACGTGCTCGGACCACTTGCATGCTTATGGAGCTGCACCACAACAACAGACAACACACATCCTTGCCCTGCCAGATGGTCTTCTGGGGAGAGAAAGCCTGGTGAGAAAGAGCTCACTCTCCAAGCACAGAGTGCCACAGCCTGACAGGCTCCTGTCATACCCTCCAGCCAGTCGGGGTAACCAGAGGCCAAGGGCTATGTCCCTGTTCTTCCAGCTCTACCTGCAAAGTCATATCTATCTCCTCCTGAGAGAAAATATGAAGCAAGATGTCATGCCAAAAGATGAACATCTATACAGATCTTTTAGTATATGTGCTGGGACCTTCAGGCTTGCTCCCTTTTCCTTTGGGTTTCGGTATAATTTTGAACAGCGGCAAATTAACAGAGAAAAAGCAAGCAGAGTAACAAAAGAAAAAAAGCTAGTTCTCTGGGTTTTCTGCATTGATAGGTTGCTCTCTGTCCTTCAAAACCATTTAAAGATCACTCATATAAAGCAACTTGAGAGAAATTTAAAAGCTTTGTTTTGCTTTTGGTGTCACTGCGAACCAGCCCTTGAGAGAACTTCAGCCTTGAAAACACAACCAGGCAGACACGCTCCCAGTGCCACAAGTGCACGGAGAAAAGCACGAGCGATCTCCTTTACTCGCACCCAGCAATGCTACTTAACATCATCTCCCGCAGGGCGCCGGGATGAGCCGGGCACGGGCGCCGGGATGAGCGCCGGGATGAGC
>WEIT01017360.1:170657-183404 GCA_013389985.1 Dryoscopus gambensis | reverse complement strand
CACATCTTTGTCAGTGACACAGACACTGGCATCGAGTGCACCTCAGCAAGTTTGCTGATGACACCAAGCTGTGTGCTGCGGTCAACACGCAAGAGAGAAGGGATGACACCCAGAGGGACCTTCACAGCTGTGAGGGGTGTGTCTGTGCATGCCTCGTGAAGTTCAACAAGGCCAAGTGCAAGGCCCTGGGTCAGGGCAATCCCAAGCACAAGTATAGGATGGGCAGAGAATGGACTGAGAGCAGACCTGAGGAGAAGGACTTGCAGGTTTTAGTGATGAGAAGCTCAACATGACCTGGCAATGGGCACTTGCAGCCCAGAAAGCCAAATGTGTCCTGGGCTGCATGAAAGCAGCATGGCCAGCAGGGCGAGGGAGGGGGTTCCAACCCTCTACACCACTCTGGTGAGACCCACTTGGAATTCTGCATCCAACTCCACGGCCCCCAGCACAGGAAGGACATGGACCTGTTGGAGAGGGTCCAGAGGAAGGCTAGGAAGATGAGAAGACTGGAGCTCCTCTTCTATGAAGACAGACTGAGAGAGCTGGGGTTGTTCAGCCTGGAACAGAGAAGCCTTGAGGGAAACCTTATAGCAGCCTTCCAGTACCTACAAGAAAGCTAGAAGGGCCTTTCTGCAAGGGCACATAATGATAGGACAAGGGGCACTGGATTTGAAATGAACGAGGGTAGCTTCAGATTAGGTAGAAATGGAAGAAATCCATTATTGTGAAGGTGGTGAGACTCCAGAACAAGTTGTACAGAAAAGCTGTGGATGCCCCATCCCCAGAAGTATTCCAGGCCAGGTTGGAGGGGCCTTTGAGCAACAGGTCTAGTGGGAGATGTCCCTGCCCCATGGCAGGGGGTTGGAACTACATAATTTTTAAGGTCCCTTCCAACCCAAACCATTCTATGACAATTTATCAACCTTTTGTTCAGCTCTACATTAGGCTACCATCACAAGTTAAATCAGTTCCATGGCTGCAACTCCATTGCACATCCCCCTGGCAAGGAGGTAACAGCACAGGGCCTTTTTTCCACCACAGCTGCGAGGCCCGCTCTGGACATTATAAGTGGCCAGAGCCCTAAAACCAAAGGCCGAGCTTTCCCTACTCCACCAGTTAACCAGTGTATCTTCTGCCATCTTTGAGTCTGTACTTGGTGTTTGTCTGACCAGACCTGGCTGCCACCCTCCCAGTTGCAACACCCTGCCTTTCCCTGGAGTCACCAGCTGCAAGAGAGACAAGGCAGGCACTGTCACACCAGTCTGGTTTTCTTTGCAGAACCAGAAGTGTAGTTAGAACTCAAGCCCTCTATTTTAGTGTTTAAGTGGAAATGTCCAGGACTGTCCATTAATTCTGCATACGCTTCATCGATGCAGTTTCAAGGTGACTTTTCTCAAGCATTTTTCCTGCAGACAGCTGTCACAGCACTGACTTGATACCCATGTACACTTCAGGTTGGTACGCTCTGCGCTCCACGCTGGTAAAGCACCTTTCAGTGTTGGCCTAACAGCTACAGAAACACTTCAGCTCTGGAGATGTGGATCTCAAGATTCCTTATATAGGTGTGCCTGGTGTACATCCATGGTGGCACAGGTGCAGCATGTGCACACATGATCACATGTTTTCCAAAATGTTTCTTAAGAACAAAATTCATAGCTGTACCAAGCTGTGTGTGTACTGGGGTCAAAATTAGACATAAATGTTTTGCAGTATGTCCTCCTGATGTTTACTTTATTTCATAAGGTATCACAGAACAAGCTAATTTGAAAGTGAGAGCTGGAAATGTTCCATGGGAAAGAAAACTGAGGCTACCAGAATGCTGCTAAGATACCAATGTTAAAAAACTGTCTTTAAATAGTATTTTTGGAAGGATGTCAAGAAATACATATTTCCTATGCACCCTTCCACAGCATAACAAGTTTTTTAACCATTTTTACTTTCCTTAAACAGGACACAGATAAAAACTTAGAGCCTGCTGGCATTTTGTAAAATATTGCTTTACTTCCTCACCACACACACTTTTGTCCTTAACACATGCGTGTTCTTAAAGAGCTTTGAATACTTTCTTATACTGTACACCATGACATGGAACTGTAACTGAATAGAAGGATTAATCTACTCAGACTTCTGATCCCATACATTTTTGCTTTCTGCCACAAAAGACATAGGTGCCAAGCATCCATCTGAGGCCTCTTGTCAGTAAGCTTCTCTGTGAAAAAATATAGCTTTTAAAGATGGCTGGAATAGGTAGTGAACTATTCAGTAGTCATGGCTTTTAACATACCTACATACAAATCAAGACTGCAAGCAAATGGCTCTGGAATGATTTACTAGAAGGACTGATTTCTAAGATTGACCTTGGGCTTATTGCTGCTTCCAGAACAGATTTCTGTCTTGCAGAAGCATTGGACCATCAGCTCTGTATTTTGTGGTGACTACTCTTCAAAACTACCTATAAACAAACTCAAGCTCTGCATCCCCCAAACCATCTCCATTTCCTGAGGTCAAGTCTTACATCACCAGTTTCCCCAACAGGCAGAAAACCTTAAGTTTCTTAAGAGACTTTAAGTCATCAACTTGATTACACGGTATTATCTTTGATTTGTTGTTAACCACTACAACTAATGACAGAGCCAGAAGCATGCCCTTCTATTCCCATATCTTTTCCAATAGAAGCCACTTCATCCATAAAACTGCTAAGGTGCTTCATAAGATTTCAGTCTTTCTGCAAGCTTGCTGTATATACCAATCTATAGTAGAGACTAATTTTCCTACAGTCTCATATTCTAACCACAGCTCCTTTTGTTTCCCTTCTACCCAAAAACAACTTTTGCACGCCAGACCTTATGCTTTGAAAATACTACCAGAAGTAGTTTCTGTTCCAGACATGCATTGCAGCCTCCACTACTGTAACTCTCAGAAGAGCTTAAAAATGCCCCCAAAATGGTATGACAGGATGAGTCTTAAAACCATGAGAATAAACATGAGTAAAGCCTGCCACCAGGAAGACCATCTCTGCACTTGGAAGGCTGTCAGTTCCCTACTCCACAACAAGGACTGCTCGATCTAACAAAGCTGGGAAGTATCCAGCTTCCAGCTCGGAAAAGCATATTGAATTGACAAGCACATGTATCCCTCTCAAACACCTGTCTCTGCCCCCACCACTCCTCACATCAGCTGTAGACAAGCACTACTGCCCATGACCACAGCAGTTCACAGCAGCAGTGACCACCACTTCTTGGTCTCCACCACTCCACCTCACTGTCTGACAGCTATACTTCAAAAAAGCCATAGTTAAAGCTGTAATGAACTTATTATGACAAACCATTTCACTGTGGTAAGTCATGCAAAATCTAGCAGGGACAAGGAATAATTTGCTACTGGAATTAATAACTGTAGTCAAGGGGTCAGAAGCCAGTTCCGCATCACTCTGTGGCTGGGAAGCCACACTGAACGTCGAGATCTGCATCACTCCAACCCAGTGTAGCACAGCCAACTTCTGTGACATCTGCTGTCCCTGATACGTAAGGGCACCACCACACAATCAGCTAGGCAACCTCTTGACTTTTTGGAGGGCTGGTGGACCAAAATGGAAGGGGAAAGCTCAACGACTGAACAGGTAAATGCCACAGGGTTTTTACCCTCATCATAATAAAATTAGAGATAAAATTTAAGGGATATACTAAGTCTACCACAGATTTAAAGAGACTCTCTTGTGGACACCTGTGATTTGCTATTCAAGCAGAAAACAAAAATTCAAATACACCAATAAATTTACTCCAAGTCTGAATACATTACAAGAGCCAACTATTTCATGGGCATTTTTTAAACTATAGAAAGAGCTAGTCACAGCAATGTTTCAGTTAGGTAGAGAAGGTTGCATTAATTTCAAAAACTAAATAGAGGTAAAGTTGGAGTCTGTTGCACTGGTTAATGAATGAGGTGACTGTTCTCAAAGATATCCACATATGTACAGATCACAGCTACCATGAACAGTTTTTACAGCACTGCTGTATAATTTCATTCAGTTATTTGACTACTGATGATAATTAAGGACCATAATCCATTGCCAAAAAAATAAACAAATGTGAACAACCACCAAAACTTGGGCAACAGAAAAAATTGTGTGCGGATATTCCAGGTTTCTTGCAAAGTACTTCTATGTTCAGAGAAAATTTGAACTTATTATAAGTTCTTAAGCATGTACAAAATGTACGAATGGAGCTGAACACAAGCGCCGAAAAAACAACAGTACCTAGGAAAGTATTGTTTATATAGAATTAGTATTTTGAACCTGGATAATGAGGAACAAGATTCACAGATTAGAGCTACTAAAGCAATAGAAAACCACAAAGAAAGTTTAAGTTGTAGAGATGGTGCAAATCCAGCCTTCTTTCCTTTGGGGCCTGCACAGGAATACAACTATACCCAGACTTTTTGCAGGGTCTGACTCCAGTAAGGTAAGTACTTTACCATATATATTACTTATTATGTACCAAAATTGACATGGTAGTAACCAAGGTATTAAATTAAAGACATGTGCATCCTGATTGGAGGTACTAGCAGTGATGTATTATATATGAAAATGAAACATTATGTACAAAAAGTAACAAGCATAGTAACTGATATCTACAGACTAAAGTCACAGTGGCACATTGAACAATCTTAGGTTAACCAGACTCACTTAAAAATAGAAACCAGAGGCTGCGCTCCTCTCTCACCCCATTTTACATGTCTTTACTTCCATTGATTTCAAGTGGAGTTCTTCACAATTTATGCCATTGTGAGAGGAGAATCAAGCCTTGTGTGCTTGAAAGGAAACAGCAGACATGTTTCCCACCAGAGTGCAGGGGGAGATTTAAAAAAACACAAGTATATGAACTGTGAAACCGATAGAGTACACAAGCAAAGGCAGGCAAAGAGGCTCTACCTGGGGGTGGGGAAGAAGAGAACTTTCAGCTTACCCAAGGGTGGTTTTTTTNTTTTTTTTTTTTTTTTTAAGACTTGGGACCGATATTAGTAAGTCAGAAGCCCAGTCACTAAACTGGCTTCTAAAAAAAAAAAAGTGTGGAGATATATATTGCATTTTTATTCAGACAGACATAATTGATTTACATTTTCCTACAGATATTCTATAAAATGCGGAGCAGGCCATTTTGTTTGTGAAAGACACAGACTTTCCATTCCTAGAAACTGGGAAGTGAGAGCAGAGATCTGACCTATTTGCATCACCAGGAACAGTGCCTAATGATCATTTATACCCAAGCCCAGGCAGATGATCTTCCAAAACTCTTCAGGATCATCTGGACAACTAATATTACAGTGGTTAGAAAGAGTAACACTTGAGACTGGAATTCAAGTCAGACAAAGTACTAGATGTGACACAGGTGACAAAATCACGGTTTGGAGGCATAGCAGAACAGAAGCTACAGCTTTATAGTCTATGTTTTTTTAGACTTTTTTTCTTGGTAGCAGCATGTGGTTAGGAAGCTCCTCTTCCACCACCCCACTATGCATAAACAATCACTGTACTGTTCTGTACTGATTGGGCTGGTTTGGGAAGGTCACTTAAAACAAAAATACAAGAACACCCCCAAATATTTTCAAAATATCTCTATATCCCCACTTAAGGTGTGCCTGCACAACTATGTGACAGTGCAAGGGAAACAGCTTGAGTATTTACAGAGGGAATACAGACTTAATTCATTGTTGTACCAGGTTTTATATACCATATAAATGCAAGATTGAAGTAATTCATACTTATTCAGAGTCCAACACTGACAGAATATTACTGTAACTGTCTGTTTGGAAATGCCTTTCCCTCACTTCCACTCATGTGCACAACCCATCACAGCTCACACAGCAGATCTTAAGTTGCCTCCCAGCACTCCAGTAAGACAATGTGCCAACACTTTCCTTTTAAAAACAAGTCTAAATTATCTACTCAAAATTTCATTAGGTATCAGCTGATTTAGTATGCAACACAGCAGGATGAAGGTAAATGCAGAGAATTGCACGAAGGAGGATGACTTCTACCTGCAGGAAAAAACGTTGCATAATTGAAGGTGTACCTGCTGATTTTCATGAGACACTTTCTTTCAAAGCGTAAGTCTCCTTCCATAGGCCCTCAGAAAGTGGAAAGAGGCCCAAGAACAAACATACGTCCTTGAATATCCAACACTGAGTGTTCTGCAGTTAGCATTTAGATGTTGAACACTGACTTGTGCATCAAAGTAAAACAAAAAAAAAGAAAAAAAAGAAGACTTAAATGAACAGGAGCCTGGTGTCACCTCAGTTCCTAGAATAAGGCCACCAAGTATACCTTTGTCAAAGGGCCATCATAATATCAGTACCTCTTGACAGCATCAGCTCCTAATAAGAGGTCCACTAATAGGTCAGAAATTTTTATGAACAGCCACAGCACAATACGAGACAGACAGGGAGACATTAAAAAAGCAATCTTCCAAAATTACAGCCTAAAAGGTGGCAGATTGAGAACCAGACAATAAAGCTCCGAGTGTCAGGGGACATTTTGCAAAGAAATCTGAAAAGCAATAAATCTGCAGCAATGAAACAGGTGCCTGTTTGTCACTTCAGTTCAATCAAATACATGCATTGTTCAATTTCAGAATATTAACAGCTACTCTAAAACCATACAAGCTGTTCTTGCATGAAATCAAGAGTTTTATATAACTGGAAAATCATATATTGAGAACAAAATGGTGTATTAGCCTAGACCACTGAACTTCAGCTGTGAAACCCCCTGTGAATACTGTCCAAGCAGATGGGCTGTATGAAAGGTCGGGTGTAAAGCTTGACATTTACTGGATTCACAAACAGCTAAATGAACCATTGAGCTCAATAATCTACTCGGCAGCATCCTTTGCTGAGAGTGCTTCTACAGCTTTTTGGCAGTTCATAGTTGAGCACAACAGCAATACGTAGGCCTCCCTCTTGCCTCGCAGATGTCCTCTCTAGACTTACTCCGGTACACTGCTTCCTTCCCCAGAGCCTCCCAAGGAGAGGGCAATACCCCGTAAAAAGGGACCCACACTCTGGGATCTGTCCGTGGGAAGCTGCTGTAACACAACTGCTTGCTTTTTTAGGCAGTCACATTTCTCCTGAATAGTAGTGGTACCTCCTAGCAGAAACCTGCTGAAATCCAAACCTACACTGAGCTGCTGCTAGAGCAGAAAAAAGCTGCATCCTGGGCAAACAACATCCTTAGGAGGCTGGAAGAGACATACTTTTTTGGTACCTCATAACAGATGAGAGCCTGGTCTGCCTTCTACACGCTTGGCAGTACCCTGAGACATTCGCTGGCTATTGGCCTGCCAAGCTGTTTAGGCTTCTAAGTTTCTTTGCACTTGCTTTATACTATTAATTTTTTAAAACATAAACATATCCTTTGTACATATTTTTCTCATATTCCATATGCACAGAATGAGCTCATTTCAGCCCAAGGATGAATGAAAACTCAGTATTTACCTCATAGATCCACTATGCCTTGCAAACAAGACTGGAAAAATGCCCCCTCACAATGAAGTTATCCATACCATCTTTCTGATGAGCAAAGCATGAGGAAACAGTTCAAAGCTCTTGGAAAGCCATATGTATACTTTTACAAAAGACATCTGCAATTCACCAGTGAGGTTCTAGACCTAGCATAATTTATTTAGCAGTCTGTATATAGAGATGCAAATACACAAGGTTCAGACATTTCTTTAGCGCCTCCATAAAACTCATTTTAAAGTATATAAATATTCATACTTTGAATAGTCATCTCTGCATGTGAAGCTTTTATTTTTATATGAAAATACCAATTCCTGCAAAGAGTCTGAAATAAAGTAAAAATATATTAATCCTAAAGTATGCACACAAACACATGCAATTTCTTTACATAAACACTTTTGAACTTCTGGGTGATTAACACTTGATTACAAAAAGAGATCCTTAAAAAATATCTTTGTTAATCATGCACTAATTTTTAACATACTTGAAAACAAGTCAGGTTTTACTGCTGTCAGACAAGTTGATCCACATCTGAAAGCAAAAGGTGGCTTTCAATTTGTGCCATGGCTATTGTGTGTCTCTTTTGCTACTAAAATGGGCCATGGGTGAGGGCAGTGTCCGACAAGCCCAGGTGCTCGACAGGTTGAGCAAGAGTGCCTGGGTGCCTCGGCAGAGCCTCCTGCTGAGCCAGCACTACCACTGTCACAGGAGTGCTTTGCTAATGATGAGATCAGGGGATGGCAAAACGGGTAAAGCTGAACAACTACAGCGCCTGTGCCAGAGCTGGCTTACACTGCTCCAGCAGGGATGTGTGCTTTGAGGAATGCTATAGAAATATTTGTCTGGATATGTTTAAAGATTCAGAGGCAAGTCTTTTATATCAGTCTTTTTAAGACTGGTAGGAGAAGATGCAGCTTTCCTACAGAACAAGAGGGTGCAGTCCTATCACGCAGCACAATCCAAGGCCTACGTTATTATATTCATAACCACATACATGTTCTTATTTTCTTTTCTAAAAAAATTTCCTTATTTTCCCCCTTTCCTTCATTCAGAAATGAAGATGTTTGGACAATGAAGGCTCTCAAAGAAAACTTAAGGGACCAACATCACCCTGCCTAAAAAACCTGTAAGTTTTATTATAAGCATCATGATATTGGCATGCAGATTTTTAATCACGCTGGTTGCAATTATACAAATCAGTGTTCCAATCCACAGAGAAGTCAGTTTTCATATATACCACATTAACACAGACATTAGACAGGATTTGGCATGCTGCTGACAGAGAAGCCTAGTTCTGGAATCATGTAATATTAAGTCTGGGGTTACTTGATGCAAGATTACAAGGCAACAAGCTCAAAAAGGTGGTTACAAAAACATCACAGGAAACAAAATTATTTTAAATAAAAGCAAGCAATTATATTTCAGTATTTAGATGGCAGTTGAAAATGCTTTTTTGGCATGCAACCACTCCACAAAGCTAATATTGTGTGTAACTGAAAATATTTTTAAAAAAAATTCTTACTTAAGTCAAAGACTAAAGTCAAATGGCAAACTGTGGGATCTATGCTTAGATAAAAGGGAGGCAACTGAATAAAACTTGTTATATCTGTCATAGATACAAACCTACAAGCCCACTCCATAATACTCTTATATCTTAAGGAGGTGAGAGAGGGGAAGAGAAAGAAAATGAAGGAGAGAAATACACAGGACAGAACAGCAAGAGCTATCAAGGTGCTATAAATCAGTGTTTCAAACACAGACCTTAGACAGGAGTAGATGACTTTGGTACAGAACAACTGAAATAACAGAGTTCCAGCATTTGTTGATGAGCACCCAAAGGCCTACCTGAGAGACTGTCTACCCCAGGTTTACCAGCTAGCAAAACATCGGGCTTGATAGGTTCAAAATGATCTTGAAAAGCAACTCACCAACCTTATGGCTATATTTAAGAACTTTTAAGGAGCCTTCCAGGCAGAGTTCCAAGAAAAGGTAAACTAGCAAAAAGCTTTCATTTACAGACATTTTAAAAACACTAAAAATGTTTGTGTTGGCTCTTCCCTCTTGTATATGAGCACTTCATTCATTTTGTGCATTTAAAAAAACCTCCTTGCACAAGAACATGCTTGAGAAGCATTGTCAGTTTGTGCTGAGAAGTCACGTGCTCTTTTAGTTCTGCTAAAAATATATAATGCATTTTGTGAATATTACAAACAAGTAAAATACAAAGAGGAAGAGTTGTAGCAGACCACCTGTGAAATTTTCTTCAGTAGCTGGAAATATCCTTTGTCAATGAACCAGCAGCCAAAGAGCTGTTTCTGAAAAAAGCATGTAATTTTGGCAAACTGATCTGATAGTCTATCTGGGAATTTCTGCCAGAAATGCCAGGACTTCAGAGTGCTATTACTTGCAAAACATGTTTCTTCTCATCATTCTTCGGCCATAAGGTGGGAGGAGGAAAAGATGAGCAATAGCTGTACTGTATCCTTCCAAGCTGGTTCTTCCCATTATACAACTCCTAATCCAAACAATTTAAGCACACAAGTAAAAGCTACTCATTTCTGTAAACACTTCCAGGAGCAGGACCTAAGCTTGCATGGCTTACACCAAGCATATACTAATGGCTAGAGCTAACCTCAAGTTTACTTCTGTTTAAACAGCATAAACAAAAACCAGTGCTGGCCAAACTGAAGCTTAAGACTTAATACAAGGGGGTAAACTGAATATTGATATAAGCCACTTGGTCACTAGGGACGGAGCATTCTTAGTCACTCAATCCAGCATTCTTAGTGCAATATTGTATCATACAACAGTTTCCCAGAAATACAAATGATGCTGCTCAACTGTTAAGAAATAAAAAGTAATGTTTCAGAGCATGTTTTTATACCCCAGCAGCAGGGATCTCCACTTTAGGATGAGGTAGTCATAGAAAACAGAAACACAACCCAGCTTGTTTGTTTGTTTTAAATGAAATTCGTCACGGCACATCCAATTAACTCTGGAATGCACAAGACACAGCACCCAAGCAAATAGAGGCTTTAAATTTCAGAGCAACTTTCAGTCTGCTCTGTCAGAAGCTGTGTATAGCAGTAATTGACAATGTGTTTATTACGCAAGATTCATATGACAAAGGCGAATGACTTTTAGGCTATGATACAAAGGCTTTCAGCATTAGAAAGGGTCAAACCAATCCGCAAAAGCATAATACGAAGCAAAACCACTTAAATTACTCTGTAAAATGTAGACATTCATTAGCATAGAAAAGTTTCACAGGAAAACAATGACAAAATAAAAGTCATCCTATTTTCATATGCTAATTAATTAAATATGTCAAATGCATTTAATCTCTTATTATAACCATAGGGGGAGACAGACCAAACCCTTGAAGTTCCAAAAAGCCAGGTCATTACTGTGCCAAGACATTCTTCAGATCTTCTCCTTATATACAAATTTACACTCCCAACTTACAACATCTGTAAGTAAAACTTGACTCCCCCTCCCACCCCCTCCATTTCTCCTTCTTTGGAAGGCACTTGCTATCTCTTGCTCCTGTATTTAAAGTCTTATTAAATGCTAGAAATAACTCATTTGCCAGGGAAAAAACCCCTAAAAGCACAGAAGCCATTTTGCCAAAGGCCTGAGTTAAACACCCCGGTCCCCCTAAGACATAGAGTAAGCTAGCTGAAAAATGAGATTAATAACATTCTTGCACATATGCACAAAAATCCACACATAGTTTGTAGTCTTTAAGTTCAGATGACATTTCTAGCCATTTCTTGTCTTTCCAAACAAGAAAGGGATTCTTATGTTTACATTAGTTTCTCCTTGCTTAATAAATCTTAAATTGAAACAGATTTTTTTTAAACAATTACCTTTTTCAGATTTATCATACTACAGGATATTAGGAAAAACCAGACTCTCCTGTTGCTTTTACCCACATCTGACTCCAATCTTAATAGTTTAGCTATTAACCCTGTAAGGTCCTTACACATACACCTTGCCCAGTTGATGTTAAAATTTTTATATGACTGATCTGGGCTTACTCATTACAAAACCTTTTGTTGTACAGAAAGGGAGCAGCTCCATGGACCTTGATTTACAGGACACAATTAAGTGTGCTGTTGGCAGAACTGCACCAGCCCGGCTCATCCGGGGCTCTGCAGGGAGAAATGAAAGGATCTGTCACTGCATCAGAGTAACAGCTCTCTCCATCTCCTTTCCTTTTCACTCCCTGTCCAAGCTCATTCTGAACTATTCACATCTTGGGATGAAAACCTGGCCACTGTGATATACCTGTCTTGCAAAGAAATAGCACAAATTACCTTAATGCCCCCTAACAATAATAATAACTAGAGCTAAAGGGGGAAAACTCCATACTGCTAGAAAGATCTCAGTACTTACTCTAGAGTTTGCCGTGCAAAACATGTACTTAAAAGATCTCAGTTACCAGCTAAACAATGATCACACGGAATTTAGCCACAATAACGCTAGTAATTTATTTTTGCCATTTTTTAGGTTTTAGCATGTTGGGAATACACATTGTTAACCTTTAAATTTCGCTATAGAAACATTTCTCAGCGAGCTCGTAAAATACCCCAATACTCCCCCGGCGGTGCGTTTCCTCGCTCTCCAGCTGATGGCATTTAGAAACACTGGTACTGGCGGGTGCTTTATTTTGCCTTCCTGGGCCACCCCCGCTGGGGTAGAGTGAAAGATTCCTGTCAAAGGCCAGACCCAGCCGCCACAGGCTCGGACCACAGCGAAGGCGTCTGTACGCAGCGCAGCCCGGCCGACTGATAAATGGTGGCTGCTGGAGTTTGAAATCCCGCAGTGGGCATAAATATTCTGGGAGAAAGGACTCGCGGACGGTCCATCGCCCTTCCAGAGCTCTCTTCATTAAGAAAGGAAAGCACAAACACATAATTCAGCGAGGTCCTTGGCTGCAGGGGTGGGAATTACCCCCCAGTTAAAGCAGACAGCGCGGAAGATGCCGCCAGGATGGCAGACCGAGGTTCCCACCCCGCCTGGGTGCCCGCTCGGGGCAGGAGGGCGCCCAGAGGCGGACGCTTCACTCACGGTAAGGGAGAGGGCGGAGGCTGCCTGGAAGGGGCCAGTTTGTCACGCACTGACAGGCAACAGCTGAGCTCCCGCATCTGGACCCTCACTCAGAGCGGCGACCTCGGCGCGCCCCTCGCTCCGCCGGGAGCACCGATCCGGCACGGCGGCGGCGCCGAGACA